>JAKSZU010000004.1:109997488-110142488 GCA_026018925.1 Tupaia tana | reverse complement strand
GGCACGCATGCACACGTACCTGGCATGAGCTTCAAGTTGCTGGTTCTGACACTTGAACCTGGGTCGACTGTGTGAGAGCCCAGTGACATAACCATTATGCCATCCACTAGTCCCACCCAGCATGATTTATAAGCCGCAATGGCCAGGATTTGAATCATAGTCGGCCATGTGGGATCTGGCTCCCCCTGCTAGGAGGCTAGAGGGCAGGCCCTCAGACTTCTCCCTAAGTCCCACCCCTACACAGTCGCCCACCGGCTTGTTATTTATCCCCATCTGACTGCCTCACAGGCATCTCAAACTCAGCACGGCCAACAGGGAGCTCACCATTTCACTTCTAAGCCTCTTCAGGATTGCTTCCCATCTCAGCTGTAGTAAATGGCCCACTACCCCCAATTACTAAGTACAAATCCTAGGAGTTCTTGATCCCTTCATTTCTTTCTCTTCTTCTTGGAGAGGTTTTTGCTATAGGGCGCATGCGCTCGCCAGACAGACAGAGAGAGACAGAGACACAGAAAGCGAGAAATCATCCCCCAGGAGGGATGGCCACGCCACAATCCCTTCTCCTCCATTCTCCTCTCTGGATCTTGGGCACGCACGCACACGCGCCCGGTGTGAGTTTTAAGCCACCGGGTCCGGGACGCAAACCGCGGTCGACTACATGGGAGTCCAGCGACATAGCCATTACACCAACTGCTGGTCCCTCCTTCATTTCTTTTTTCCCCTCCCATAATCAGTCTATCAACAAGCACCGTGAGCTTCATCCCTGAGTCTGTCCTGAACATACTCACTCTCCTTTTCTTCACTCCTATTATAGTAGTCCAAACTAATTGAATTACTTTCTTTTTCTTTTTGATCTTACCCCCATTTCCCACTTCTACTTACCACAGAGCACTCAAGAGATTCTTTAAAAGAGTCCATCAAATCATGACCTCCCTGGGCTTAAAATACTTAGTAATTTCTCTCTGTTCTACATGAAAAAGTGCTCAACAGCATTAACCACCAGGGAATGCTGATAAGAACCACGAGGAGACGAGACTTCGTACCTGTTAGGATGGTATCATCAAAGGGACAAGCTCGTGTTGGTAAGAGGGTGGCGGAAGGGGGCCCGAGTGCACCGTTGGTGGGATGCACATTGGTGCAGCCATTATGAAAACAGTGTAAAGGTCTCCAAAGAAGTTAAAAATAGAACTGCCATATGATTTAGCAATCTCTCTCATGGGTATATACCCAAAGGAAATGAAATTACCCTCTCCTAAATATATTTGCACTCCCATATTCACTGAAGCATTACTCCTGACAGCCAAAATATTGAAACAGCTGAAGTGTCCATTGATAGACAAATGGAAAAGAAACGGTGGCATATGTATGTGTGTGGATAGCATTATATATAATATAGTATTATAATATATATTATTACATATATTTATGTATATATGTCACAGTTTCTCAATTATTATTAGTATATTAGTATTATAGTAGTATAATACTATTAATTATAATCATATGTTAATATAATATTAATATTATGATATAACTATATTATTATAATAGTAGAATAATAATAATTATAATTAAAATAACAGTATAATATTTTATATAATATAGTATGTATTATTCAGCCTTATAAAAGAAGGAAATCCTGCTAATTGCTATAGCATCAATAAAACGGAAGACATTATGCTATTTGAAATAAGCTAGACACAGAAAGATAAATATATTATCTTGCTTAAATGAAGAATTTTTAAAAGAAAGGCAAAATATGTAGAGAGAATAAAATGGTGGTTACTGAGGGTAGGGGAAGGATGGGGAGAAAATAGGGAGATTAAGGTCAAAAGATACAAAGTTGCAGATGTATGGAATGAGCAAGTCCTAGAGGTCTAAGGAAGAGCATGAGGACTGCCAGTAATAATAATGTACTATGTTAGGAGTTTTTGGCTAAAAGAGTAGATTTTAAATGCTCTTGCCACACACACACACACACACAAAGAAAAAAGGTAACTGTGAGGTGAAGGATAAGTTAATTTACCTGACTACAGTAACAATTTAACTATGATGTTGTATATCATTGTACACCTTGAATATATATAATTAAAAGGAAAATCCAAACATTGCCCCACCTCCCAGAAACAAGAGATCCTGCCCCTCTGGTTCCTCTCACACTGTTTCCCCCTCATGGACTTCTGTCTGATAATACTGGTTTCCTTTCTTCTGCTCTTTGGTGTCCACCAAGCACCTTCTAGCCTAAGCATTCTGTACTTGTAGATCCTCCCATTTGGATCTTCTTTGCCTAACCTTGAAATCACTTTTTGATCTTTCCATTAAATTAGCCGTCTGCCTTCTTCCTCCACTTACGTGTTTTTATAGCATTATCCTGTTCATTTCCTTCATCGGTCTCATCACATTCTGTAAAATTTTAAATTGTCTATCTCCCTCAAGTTGAATGCAATACAGCATAATAGATATTCGTTCCTGTGGTCTGAGTGTCCTTCCAAAATTTATGTGTTGATGTGACAAAATTAGGAGAGTGAAAACTTAATCCAGTAATGTTGGGTGGTGAGGCCTTTGGAAAATGATTGGGCACTGGAGTGGAGCCCTCATGATAGGGTCTCGGTGGATTCATCTAGGGAAGGAGCTAGACAGAGACTCTCGGATGCAGATGCTCAGCTCTGGCCCTTGTGATGTGATGCCTCAAAACCGTGCGCCTAGACTGTGCCCAAATGTGGTGCCTGGACCTTCGTCCTCCAAACCTTGAGCTGAATAAACCTCTATTGTTATGAGTTACCCAGACTCAGGTATCTTTCTGTCATTAACAACAGCATAGACCAGATCACTCATTAAATATTTTAGAGGGTGGGAGAAGGGGGAGAATATGAGAAAAGCAATTAAGGAGAAAAACAGAGGAAAGACATTTATGGAACACAGGTATGAATTATTATCTGCTGATGATAAGATGTATCATATCCTCAACTGGACCGGTGTGACATGTATTCATGGTGGGTAAATTCCCTTTACAAGTTAAGTGATGTATAGGGATTGAATATGTAAAATAAACTTAAAATATACATTTACTAAGACATCTCAGGAATTTCTTTCAGAATTACCTTTAGGGACAATTAGGTCTTCACATAAGGAAAACAATCGTAGCTTTATAAACTCAGACTATTTATTTATTTATTTTTTAATATCTAAACTCAGCCTATTATCCCTCAGGTCGATACTGTGGTACATACTTTTATTTTACACTTTTAAATGTTACTTTTTCCTTTTTTTTCTTTTCTTAAGTCAGCTCAGTACTGAGCCCCACTTCTGTCTTTGGCTTTTGCACTTGAAGCTGGGATTGATGTGGTGTCACAGAGCACTCACACCCAGGATGGGATCTTCCATGTGGCTTGTCCTGACAGCCCCACCCACGTCCTGCTCCTGATAAACTGGCTGTCCCACTGTAATTCTTTTTGTACCCCAACACCCGCCGGCACCAGTCACCTTTCCTTGTTCTAGCCTGCTTTCAATCCTCTTGCCTCTAAATTTGAAGCCCGGTTGAAGGCAGGAGCGATGTGTTATTTGTTTTTGTGCTTGGCACACAGCAATGAACTATTACATGGTGACGCTGAATGTGAGAAGGTGAGCCAATGGGTCAGAAGCAAGCTCAGTTACACGGCGTAACATATATTCTAGATGCTAGACGAGCTTTATATTATTGAATGTGTGAGATGAACTGGCTAAAGTGAATACTGACTGTCAGGAGCCGACTGACTTCTCAGGGATGTCTCCTGTGGTGCCTGTACACGTGAAGCCATCGGTCCTCACCTGTGCTGAGGCCGCAGGCCATAGTGCGCGTGATCGAATCTGGAGTTCACTCTCTTCTCCAGGCGGTCATTTACTTGTGCCGTAGTCAATATTTTCTGAAGAAAACTATTGAACCGAGTGAAGAAGGAACTGTCCATGGGATACCCATTATCCCAAACACGGTGCAAAATCCAAGACCCTCGTCTGGTACTGAGGAACACCTGGGGAGACAGAGACACAGCAAACCAGAGAGAGAACCGTTCACATGTCACTTTTATTCATGTTTTGTTCACTACCCTATTTTAAGAGTATTAGCTACTGAAGATGAGGAGGTATAGAATGTAGCAGTGGTCGCCATGTTGTGCTGTCAGGGCTGTCTTGATCTCCAGAACAAGGCTGCAGCTGTGATACCAACTTTCTGAACGAGAAAGACATTTTCACTCACTCATGTTTCAGTCTCATGTTTCTGAATCACTGGTTTTAAAAATGCTGACATAACTATGCTTCATATATAAATAAATATTTGCTTGTAGAAGTAAGTGATCATATTAATGACTATAAATTTTACTGTGAGGTTTGCATCAAAATCAAACATATATTAAGAACTTCAACGAATCGCATCATTCGGGAGGAGTGTCCTGATAAACTGAGTGTGACCAGAATCACCTTTGAAATATTTCTGTAACATGTTTGTAAAGTTTTCTGCATCCTGATGCAACTAAAAACATGGTATTATGAATTGTTGATTTCATTCCTGGTGCTTGTGCAGTCTTGAGATGATTATGTTGAATCTCAATTCTTACTGGTCAAACATGTGAACTGTGAGAGGACTTTAAAGCGTTTGTGGAAAATGGAGTTAAAGTATGAGTTTATTTTGGTAAAAGAAAATTGAAATCCATGTATAGCTTTTTCATAACATACATTTTCTGAATGCACTTTTTTTTTTTTTTTTTTGAGAGGTTTTTGCTATAGGGCGCGTGCGCTCGCCAGACAGACAGAGAGAGACAGAGAGATAGAAAGCAGGAAATCACCCCCCAGGGGGGATGGCCACGCCACAATCCCTTCTCCTCCATTCTCCTCTCGGGATCTTGGGCACGCACGCACACGCGCCTGGCGTGAGTTTAAGCCGCTGGGTCCGGGACTCGAACCGCGGTCGACTACGTGGGAGTCCAGCGACATAGCCATTACGCTAACTGCTGGTCCCTGAATGCACTTTTTGAAGATAGATGGGTGCTAGTGAATAAGTGCTTATCTCTAAATACTTAGTAACTTTTTATTTTTACAAAGCTAAACTCTTAGTTAGTGGGTTAGTAGTAATTTTCTCCTAAAAATTGATTATAAATGATAACAAATAAAGACAAATAAGAAATGATAATTAGGATATCTAAATATATTTAGGAGGTTGAGTTTTCCATTAACTGTGGCTTTATTGAATGTGGTCAATAATTCTGAATGCAAAAGTTATCTTGTTTTGCTCAAAAACTCTAATTTTTCAAGAGGAGAAAACATACTGAATAATCAAGCATAAATAAACTTAGATAATTTGCTTCTGTCTGAAATGAAATATGCCTAAAGCAGAATTTAATGTGCCGCTCTTTTCTCTCATTATCATAGATACATTATAATAATTCTAGTTAAAAGGAATATATATTTATCTTCCTTGAGTGTTCTCCTTTTCCCGTCCTTTAATTCTGCCACCAAAATCTACTGACTCCCAATTTCTTTTCTTTATCATTCTTTGAAGTATTTTTCATGAGAAAAGTCAGATTAATTATATAACATGTTGTTTCATCTGTGCTAATGTTAGTTAACTCAATTCACATGTGTTTTTTCTATTGCGAATGTGAGGGATTTATTTTGGATTTATCTTCTGCTCCCCATGAATTTAAACACCTTGAAGCCAGGGCTCATAGATTTTGCTTTCTTTTTTCTTTTCTTTCTTTTTCTTTTCTTTTTTTTTTTTTTTTTTTTTTTGTTTGTTTGTTTTTTGTTTTTTGTTTTTGTTTTGTTTTGTTTTGCTGTAGGGCGTGTGTGCTCACCAGAGAGAGACAGAGACAGAAAGTGAGAAATCACCCCTGGGGGGGATGGCCACGCCGCAATCCCTTCTCCTCCATTCTCCTCTTGGGATCTTGGGCACACACAAGCACCCGGCGTGAGTTTAAGCCACCGGGTCCAGGACTCAAACTATGGTTGACTATATGGGAGTCCAGTGACATAGCCATTACGCTAACTGCTGGTCCCTTTTTTTTTTTTTTAGAGTAAAGTTAAACTTCACTTTACAGTATTTTTTTCTATATACAAAGAATTACAGCATATGCTTACGGGGACTCCTAGCACAGGGCTCCCCTGTTTTTCAGTAGGAGTTTCACTGACAGCTGACAATCTGTTCACTTTGTTTTTTAGCCCTCACAAGAAGCCCAGCTTCCATTTTGGATGGCACCTATAAACATGCAGGCTTCCCGGAAGGAAAGCTGTTCCCAGTGGGAAGAGGTTGAAAGTGAACACACCTGTCTTGCCACGCGACTGAGCTCCACGGCAATGTCCACTCCAGAATTCCCAGTGCCAACCACTATGATCTTCTTTCCTGCAAACTCCTCGGGGCTTTTGTATTCCCGACTGTGGAAGTAACAGCCTTTGAACTTCTCAATGCCTGTGGTAGAGAGCGTCTCGTTACGAGGAGTCCTTTTCATAGCGCTATCTCAGCACGTAGGAGAAAGTTCCGTCCTGAGGAAGCTGCACAGAGAGACTTGATTCTGGGTCAGCAGATTCAATCCCATCCTTTGTCCTAAATAGATCATCTTATGTTTTACAGAGCTCAGGGAAGGAGAGAGTGAATTCGCAATCAGTGCCTGTGGGGTCTAAATATAGACCAGTGACCTTATAAGGGATTTAGTAAAGAGTAGATCTGTCACTCTTGGAGCAATCAAAATCGAAAGTTTCACGACAATTTCACTACAGTCTAATTTTATTCATTATTACATTGTCTTACGCACTTTTAAGCAAAATGATGGTGCAGGAACCGGTGGTTGTCTGGCTGTGCTGTGCTATTCTCTCCCAGTGCTAATTCCTACACGCTGCTCCTGGCTCCGGAGCTTCAGAACAGCCCCCTTAATCCGGCGTCCTCAGACATCGTCTCACTCTGGAGCTACGTTTCTCCTAAATCTTTTTTTTTTTTTTTTTTTTTTTTTTTTTTTTTTGAGAGGTTTTCGCTATAGGGCGCGTGCGCTCGCCAGACAGACAGAGAAAGAGAGACAGAAAGGGAGAAATCACCCCCAGGGGGGATGGCCACACTGCAATCCCTTCTCCATTCTCCTCTCGGGATCTTGGGCACGCACGCACACGCGCCCGGTGTGAGTTTAAGCCACCGGGTCCGGGACGCGAACCGCGGTCGACTATGTGGGAGTCCAGCGACATAGCCATTACGCTAACTGCTGGTCCCTCTCTCCTAACTCTTGTCCAAATAAGTATACTCCGTGTGTCTCTCTGTAAGGAGTGTCTCTCAGCCAGGAAGTAACCTGATAAATACAAAACAGCTTCAAAAAGTTTATGGGAAAGTGGAATCAAAGTATCAGTTTATTTTGGTATAAAAATTTTGGAAATCCATGCACAGTTTTCTGGGATATGCATTTTCTTTTTAAAAATGTTTTCTGAAAGTTTATTTATTTCTTCATGGGTGAGAGAGTCAGAGAGAGAGAGAGAGAGAGAGAGAGAGAGAGAGAGAGAGAGAGAGAGAGAGAGAGAGACTCTTAATGGTGTCTTATGCTATTATACACCTCCAGCTTCAGCCAGCCTTAGATCGTGGACAGATTTGTCTGGCTACTCAGATCTCAGGGCGGTGTCTGGACTTGAACTGGGAACCTTCTCATGTGGCATTGTTCCTTAGAGTATCATGTTTTACTGCTGTGCCACCACCTGGCCCCTGTAAATACACATTTTTCATGAACTTGTTGAAGACCCTGTGCATATAACAGTTATTAATATAATCTATACCATATATAATTATGTAATACTTTCCAGAATGAATTATATTTTAACATTTAGAAAATCAACTACTTTAATTTTACAAATAATTGTGTTTTTTAAAAAGAATTGTTTATTTAATTTTATTTATTTATTCATTTATTTTAATTTGACCAGAGAGAGATGAGAGAGAGAGATGAGAGAGAGAGAGAGACAGAGACAGAGAGAGGAGAGAGAGGAAAGCAAGCAAGAAAGCAAGCCACCAGGTTTGGGACTTGAACCGTGGTGGCTATGTGGGAGTGTTCAGCATCTTAAACACAATGCCACCTGCTGGTTCCAAAATAACTGTGTTTGGTAGACACAGAAGTTTAGGTATTTGTCTTATATAACTCGGCTCATTTATTGAAAGACCAAAATCCAAGTTTTAGGCCCTGAATTTCCATCTCGGACTCTTCTGTTTCACTTTGCCTCTACTTCTAAGAGTTTCTTAGGATGGCTTGTTAGACATCAAGGAAAAACCCGAGATACCAAATATTTCTTCATTGACTCCTGATAGCAACTGATGGATAGGGAGGACAAATGGAACAGGAGTAAAGAAAAGGTCTAGCTAGTGAGAGTGGGACAGTTGCTTTTATTTACTTTAAAATAAAGTAAGTCTCCTTTGAGATGGGCCCCATCTAACTACACTGAATTCAAAGGGAGAAATAAACTCTAGCAGGTTTTCATTAACCAATGAAAATCCATGATAAATGAATGTTATTTAAGGTCTGGTCCTATACCTTAGGATTTCTAAGTTTATGGATTTACTACTTGTTTGCTTGTCATTTGCCTCTTATTTATTTATTTATATTAATTTTACCTTCTCTGGAAGGAAATGAGGTCAAATGAATAGACATAAAACAAAAAATTTAAATTATTATTGAGAAGTCAGTGGTTAAGATGCCTGAAACCCACATGGCTGACAGTACAGGTTGAGTTCCAGGACCGGACGTGTGTGTGTGTGTGTGTGTGTGTGTGTGTGTGTGTGTATCCAAAATCCCCAAAAGAATGAGAAATGGAGGAGAAGAGATTGTGAACTGCCTCTCTTTGGGGTGCTTTCTCACTGTCTCTCTTTCCCTCACATGTGCACAGGTTCCCTGGCAAGACAAACGAACAAACATGTGAAACTTCAGAAAGTAAAAAGTAGAAGGTATTGTCTTTGCCTATGTTTTGTATTTCAATGGACAATATTGTACTGTTAACATAAATTTTGGACAATTGCTACAGAATGTTACCAGAGAAAGTTCACTAACTCTAGTAATGAAATCCATGCCCATTCATTTTGTTTTCTCACTTTCTCAGTTTCTCTTCTCTCTCTGTTTCTCTAGCAAGTGCATACGTCCTGTGCAGTAGGTTATCTGGGGTGTAGTTTCCTACCAAGTTCTTAGTGACCTACCTGGGAAGGACTGGAGTGGTAAGTATGGATCTGTGTGATGTCCACTGCAGACCAAGACCCCGTCAAAGACCAAGGTCTCCTGTTTCCCATCAGCCTCCACAACGACATCCCATAGTCCGTTGAAAGAAAAATCTGGATGTTTCCTCACGCTCCGCACTTTGGTCTGAGAACAAGGGCACAGACACGGGTGATAAACTTACTGCCATCCTCAGATTTAATCCCCCCTCCACGTAAGTCTGTTAAATCTGAATACTACCACTCATCTGAGACATTAGCACTCATTTAGTGCTCACTCCTGAGTGCTCCCATAATGGCTTTGCTGTGAGTGCATTTTCAAGATATTATGGCTATTTTTGATTAAGGTGCTGGACTCCCACATGGCCAACTGCAGTTCAAGTCCTAGAACCAGTAGTTTGAAACTCACACTGGGAACATGTACACGTGTGCCCCGAATCCCAGGAGGGTAATGGAGGAGAAGGAATTGCAGCACACCCATCTCTTCAGGGGGGATTTCTCACTTTCTCTTCTCTCTCTGTTTCTCCAGCAAGTGCATTCATCCTATAGCAAAAATCTCTCTCTAAACAAAGAAATTCTAATTTTCTACAGAAATAAAAATAGGTAAGATTTAACTGTGAAAAAAAATGGAGGAGTGACTGAAGTCATGCAATAGTATCCTTTTTTCAGGGTAACTTCTACATAAAAGAAAATAATATTTGTGTTTTTTATATTTTTAGCACAGGCCTGTCCAGTTTCCCTGGGCTTAGCTTTTGGGTTTCAGAGAGGAATTAATGTTCCACTATGACTAAAGAGGTGAATTTTTTAATGTGTGCATTGGGGATAATATGATGGTAGATAGAGTGTGGAAACTATTATACATGGATCCCCAAAATTTTCTTATGTTTTTTATATAATCTTGGTTCTTGTTGTACAGGTAATATAACTTGTTATTAATCTAAATCCCTAAAGAATTTAAAGTGGAGAGACAAAAAGGGACAGTGAGATGCCACACCAATATTATCTGAATAGGTTCTATTGTGCAAAATTCTCTAGTTGAACACTCAAGTGAATTTTTCAAAACATTGCTTTATTATAAGTAATGATTTTCTTTTTTTAAAAAAGGAATTATTTATTTCATTTTATTTATTTATTCATTTATTTTAATTTGACCAGAGAGAGAGAGGAAAAGTGAGAAAGCAATCCACCAGGTCCGGGACTTGAACTGTGATCAACCTCATGAGAGTGTCCAGTGCTTTAACCACCACACCACCTACTGGTCCCTATAAGTGATGACTTTCTAGGATGGAAGCTCATTAATGTTCTCTTCCTCTGGTTATAGCTGAAGATGCTAGATATAACTCATATTTGCAAAAGTCAGCATGTCTATACACATGTACACATGCACAGACACACATACACACACATTTATGATGCAATATTCCATTTAGATTTTACCTTAAAACGAATGTAGTTGAGGAGGCCAAAATGTTTGGCATACATCCTGAAGTAGTCCATGAGCTTGGAGTTGTGCATGTAGTTGGGAAAATGGTCAGGTACAGGGAAGTCACTGAAGCACATCATTTCCTTGGACGTGTTGATGGTGACAGATTTGTAGATACTAGGCATTTTCTCTGAAGCATTTTTCTGCCAAAGAAAGCCTCTCTCAATAAAAACAAATTTTGCAATAGCAAGAGAAACAAAATAAAATACTTTAAAGAAGAAAGATAATCTCAGGCATAATGATGTAGTGCACTGCTTTTTTTTTAAATGATTTTTTTGACTCTCATATCTACTAGAGAAAAAAGTTACATTGAATAAAAACTGAGACCTACGTCTGACTTCTCAATCAAAATGATGGAAGTCAGAAACAGTGGAATGCTACCTTTAAAATGCTAGAGAAAAAGTTCACCTCGCTTTTCATACCCAGTGAAAATATTATTGAAAAATAAAAGTGAAATAAACACATACTGGGACCAGCAAATGGTGTAATGGTTACATTGCAGGATTCCCCCATAGTCGACCATGGTTCGAGTACCAGACCCGGCAGCTTAAAACTCATGTCAGGCACATGTGTGTGCATGCCCAAAATCCCGAGAGGAGAATAGAGAAGGGAACGCAGCATGGCCATCTTCCCTGGGGAGTGATGTCTTGCTTCTGTCTCTCTCTGTCTCTTCAGTGAGTGCACATGCCCTATAGCAAAAAAAATTCTCTAAAGCAAAAATAAATAAATAAAAAGAAACATATATTCAGGCAAATGAAAGATGAAAGAATGTGTTACCAATAATCCAAGACTACAAAAAGTATGAAAGAAAGTTCTTCAGGCCGAATGAGAATAGACCGAGATGAAAGTCTGCAAATGCTGGGAAGAATAAAAACACTAGAAATTATAAATATGTGGATAAACTTAAAAAATGGATTGTTGACCGTGGTTCGCGTCTCGGACCCGGTGGCTTACAACTCACACCGGGCGCGTGTGCGTGCGTGCCCAAGATCCTGAGAGGAGAATGGAGGAGAAGGGATTGCGGCGTGACCATCCCCCCTGGGGGGTGATTTCTCGCTTTCTGTCTCTATGTCTCTCTCTGTCTGTCTGGCGAGCGCACGCGCCCTATAGCGAAAAACCTCTCAAAAAAAAAAAAAAATGGATTGTTTAAAAAACAAGAATGTGGAGGTCAGCAGGTGGCATGGTGGTTAAGGTGCTGTACTTCCACATGGCCAAGAGTGGTTTGATGCAGTGACTTGAAACACAAGCCATGAGTGCCCAAAATCCCAGGAGGAGAATGGAGAAGGGATTGTGGCATGGCCATCATCCATGGGGGGGATTTCTCACTTTCCCTCTCACTGTCTCTTTTTGTCTCTCCAGTAAGTGTTTATTCCCTATGGCAAAACCTTTAAAAAAAGAAAAAGGAAAAGAAAAAAAAAATGTCTGGTTAAGAGAGCCAGGTCCCACATGGCTGATTTCAGTTCAAATCCCAGTTCTGCCCACATGGCTGATTTCAGTTCAAATCTCAGCTCTGGTGGCTTAAAACACATGCTTGGCATCCGTGTGTGCATGTCCCAAGTCCTGACAGGATGGAGAAGTGCGGGAGAAGGGATTTGGGTTTACCACACCACACTGAAGAGTGCTTCCTCTCTCCCTCACTCTTTGTCTCTCTTTCCCTGGCAAGTGTATATGCCCTCTGATAATTAAAACAGCAACAATAGCAATAATGTTGTGTGAGGTTTGTAATAGATTGAAAAAGTAAAATATATGATGATACAAAAGTGGGAAAGGGAAATGGAGTTAAACTGAATTTTAGAGTTGTAAGATCCTTAATTTCTTCAGAAAGTGGAAAAAGTACAAACAAGGTAGAAATTAATAAGTCAAAGATACTTCTTTTCTTATTTTTTAGGCTAATCATTAACAATACAAAAATGGATTTCTAGATAATTTATAAGACAAATAGAATTAAAAGTAAAACCAAAAGAGAGAGAGAGAGAGAAATGAGGAATGAAGAAACAAAGATATGAAAGATGTTGAAGTATGCTGGGGCCTGCAGGTTGAGTGGTGGTTAAGGCACCAGCTCCCAAATGGCCAACTCTGTGGTTTGAGTGCCTGACTTGGAGACCTGAAAACATGCTGGGTGTGTATGTGTGCATGCCCCAAATCCTCAGAGGAGAATGGAGGAGAAGGGATTGTGGCATGGCCATCCCTGGCGGGGCGTGATTTTTCACTTTCCCTCTTTCTCTGTCTCTGGTGAGTGCACTCTTACAGGTTGAATCAGGATTTTATTCCTAGGAATATATTCACAAGAAATGAGTGCTCATCCACTCAAAGATATGTACAAGAAGGTTCATGATTTCTAAATAGTGAAATAACCCAAATGTCCTTAGATAAAAGAATGGATGAGTAAATTGTGGTATAGTCATACAGTGGACTACCATACAGCAATAAAAATGTTTTAATTGAATTATTGCAATTTTCTATCACCAATGGGTTTGGCATACATAAATGAAAGAAGCCAGACACTAAGCCACATGGTGAAAACAACCCCAAATCCACCCACAGACAAGCGAATGACTACATGGCAGTACTCACATTCCAGAATACTACAGAGCAGTAGAAAATTAAAACATACCACTGCAACATACACAGTTTGAAGGAATCTCAAATGCATAAATGGTAAGTGGAAGAACAGTGATTTCATAAACCAGCAAAAGCGATCAGTATGATAGAAGTAAAAACAGTGAGCACGGCTGCAGCAGCTCACCCTGCTAAAAAGCTGAGCTCTGCAGACTGGGGTCACAGAGGATGCCCAGGTTTGATTCCTGGTCCAACCTGAAGACTGGATGTGGTGGCATGTGCCTGTTATTCCAGCTGCTTGGGAAGCTGAGGCAAGAGACTCCTGAGAGCTCCTGAGCTCCAGGAGGCTGGCTTGGGCAACGCAGCAGGATGCTAGCTAACAGACATCCAGGTGTGAGATCTTTGGCCTGCAGGCCCCACTGGGAGGATGAGGCAGGAGGATCTCAAGAGTGAGCTCTAATTAAAAGTGTCTGCTTCTGGATATTGACTGGCAAGAAATACACAGGAACCTTCTAGGATACTGTAAATATTCTGTATCTTGGACTGAGCAGTGGTTGCATAGATATGTAAATATATAACAATGATCAAGATGCACACTTAAGATTAGCACACTTTATTCACTTTAATGCATATTATTAAATAAACAAGGAATAGGATCACATTAGACAATAAAGTAAAATCAAATTTTATGAAGACAGACCTAAAACACAGTAAAATGGAAAATCAAATGATTAAAAAAAGATATGCTTATCATGGTTTAGCAAAGAGACTGCAAGTTTAGTAGTATTAATACAAACACTATTATTCAAAGTAAAAGGAACAAAAGATATTTCATATTAATAAGAGAAACTATCCACCAAAAATATATAACAGCTATAAGCCTCTAAACACCAACACATCCTTTATATATGTGATAGAAATGCAAGCAGAAATTTTGGATTATTACTGAGCAGCTTTGAAAATGGACTGACTTCTTCTTTTTTTTTTCTTTTTTTTTTGAGAGGTTTTTGCTATAGGGTGCGTGCGCTTGCCAGGCAGACAGAGAGAGACATAGAGACAGAAAGCGAGAAATCACCCCCCAGGGGGGATGGTCACACCACAATCCCTTCTCCTTTATTCTCCTCTCAGGATCTTGGGCACGCACGCACATGCGCCCGGCGTGAGTTTTAAGCCACCGGGTCCGGGACGCGAACCACGGTCAACTACGTGGGAGTCCAGCGACATAGCCATTACGCTAACTGCTGGTTCCCTATGGGCCGACTTCTTTAGCCCTCTTCACTGCCCCCCACTTTGGTCTGTAGATCAACCAGTGTGGTTCTTTTCAGATACAAATCAAAGGACCTTGTTCCTCAGTATAAAGCCCTTTAACAGATTTCAGTCTCTATGGGAGAACGTCCTTACAACAGTGTATAAACCTTGACATAGCTTACAAAAATATTTTCCCATTCTGAGAGCTGTTGATTCATACTAATTACTGTGTTGAAGATAATGTGCATAATATTCTCAACTGGACTGCTGAGAAATGTAGACATGTTGGAATATTCACTTTTGCAGGCTAAGTAACGTATATAATTGAATGTATAAAAGAAATTGAAATGATATATTTTTAAAATATAAATATATTCTATGGTGATTATGTCAGATGTTTATATTTATGAAAGCTTAATAAAAGGCATACAAAAAATAAATAAATAAACCCTGACATAATCTGGTCTTTCATCCCCTGTCTGAGCATCTCACAGATGTCTCCTCCTTGGTTGCTAGAATACAGCCGCACTGACATTCTAGCCCTTCCCTAACATTCAAGGCATCTCTTTCCCCATGGCTTTGCACCTAAAGGTCCCTCTGAAGCCCTCTCTCCAGAAAACCATTCAGCTTTCTTTCTTACATTTCAGTTCTTTGCCTTTTCATTGAGGCTCTTAATGACCCTACCTAGATGAGATTGTCCAAACTCTCCTCATTTTGTACTCTATTATTCTCTATAATACCTACCACCATCAGCCACATTATTTGTTTATTTTTCTCTCCTCTAGAGTGTAAGATCCTTAAGACTAGCATTTTTGTATTTGTATTTCCTAGAATATTCTTAGAAACCTATAAAAGTACCTGATGCATTGTAAGTGCTCAAAAACATTTATTGAATGGATAAATAAACTCTGAAATTAAAGGAGAAATGAAATGGATATTATGGAATATTTAGAACTGAATGTTAATTAAATCAATGCACAGGAAAACTTATAGGTTATAGTGGACTAGTTTGGTGACCCCAAGAGCAGGTTGGCGGTCTCTCTGAGGGCAAGTAGGTAAGGTTTTGGACACTGGTTTGCTCCTAAGGTGCTGTGCGACACTGATGCTGATTACTCTGCCAACAAGCCACGCTCCATAAAGATAGAGACACCTCACACTCTAGTTACTGAAGCGTGACCAGGGTGGGCAGAGCCAGGAGCAAAAGAAGATCAGTTCATTCGTGCACACCCTGAGAACGCCAGCCATGACTGGTGAGCAGAATGGTTCTCCGGGGTTATCAAAACTGGAAAATACTGGCCAAAGTGCTGGACTTCAAAGGTAATTCAACCACAGCAGAGTGGAGCACCGAGAGAAGGTGGGACCACCTGGGAACGTAAGCCTATCAACATTTGGCACCAAACTTGCACCCCTTAAGGCAATACATTTTTTGCTACCAAAAACCAAAAGAAAATTAAAAAAATCCTTGCCCTCTGATAGACAAGAGAAGGAGGTATACAGGGACCAGCCAGTCAGCAGCGTGACCACAGGAATGAATCTGAGGCTGCAATGAAGACGCTCAGCAATGTGCCTTCCTGTCTGAGCCTGTATGCTCGCTCCGTCAGGGGAATGTGGGTTACCCTTGACCTTGGGCACCATATCGTCTGATCAGTTGATGTCCTCACAACCATCCCTTTCTCATACTTCTAACGATCACATGGGATCTCAGCTTTCCTGAAAGAATTCCATACCTAAGTCTGAAATCGACACATATTTATGTATGTCCTCAGTCAATCAATAACACAAGCAAGATTAGGGTCATTAAATCATTCTTAAATTGTGATGTGCAGTATGGAAGTCATAAGCTATCTTGCTAGGGTTATTTTTTAAAGTTACATGCTTTTAAAAATTAAAAAAATTATCTTCAGTCACTGTGTATCATTACAGCATACCAAATTAATTTCCCCATCATGAATACACTGTACATTGGTTCAATCAAAGGCATTACCACAGACATTATCAGCAGCAGATAATTTTTGAAAAGCTGTACACTAATTAGATCTATAAAAAATGAGAAAAGGAAAGAAAAAAAACCTAGTGCTTTCTATACTACTTTTGGTGTCTCTTTATGTTAATCTCAGAAGAATGTTACTTTTGTAAGTGAATCTATGTGCTTTGTGCTTCAAAAACATATGAAGATTCCTCAAAGACCTACAAATAGAACTACCATATGATCAGCAATTCCACTCCTGGGTATCTACCCAAAGGATAGGAATGCACTCAGTCAGAAAAACGCTTGCACATCCATGTTTATTACGGCATTATTCACAATTCCTAAGATGTGGAACCAACCCAAATGTCCATGAACAGAGGATTGAAAAACTGTGGCACCATGGAACACTACTCAGTCATAAAAAATAATGAGACCCAGTTATTTGATAGAAAGTGGACAAATATGTAAGATTTACTGCTAAGCAAAGAAAGGCCGACTATGAAAGTGAGGCACTGTATGTCCCCACTTACTGTATACCAAATGTATGCACTTCAGGGTGGAAACTAAAATATTAGACAGTATAATGGCATGGTGATCAACTGCAGATACCAGAGACAGTGTGAGGGGAAGGTGGGAAATGGGGAAGAGTGGTGGGTGGGGGAATAAAGGGGAAAAAAGAAAGAAGCAAAACATTTAAGGGACACAAAATGGAAAATTATCTGTTGAAGATAATATGTATAGTAATGTCTTTGATTGAGCCAATATACAGTGTATTCTGTATGGGAAAATTCATTTTGTATGCTGTAAATATTTACATTGAATGTCTGTAAAGAATAAATTAAAAAAATTTAAAAACCTCAAAATTAAAAGTAAATCTTGTAAATAATAACAAATATAATAAAATAAAACAAAGCAAGTTACATGCTTAAAACAAAAAGAATATCCAAACTACCTGGAATTTCCAGAGACCTCCAATGTCGTCATTCCTTTCAAAGCAGGTGGGCTCCAAATCTTCATCCAGACAGCACTTGACGGCCCCCAGCCCGCTGATCCCCGCTCCAATCACAGCGACCCTCTTCTTGGCCATGGAGCCTTGGTGGCTGGTGGAGACCAACAGCTGTTACTACCTTTAGTGGGAGTCACACAAAGGCAGCCAAAGCTACCCTTTCATAAGGACTATCAGTTTGCTGTTATAAATTTAGATTGTTCTTATTAGCAATGAGAACACCAGTATGCTGGTCACCTAGCAGGGATAATGATAGGGACAAGGGGCATAAAACTATACACAAATTGATTTCTTTCTCCAAACGTCTCTGTACAGTCACAGAGAGAGAGTGAGAGATGAGAGACAGGCAAACATGTAATTCCCAGGTCAGGGACCAAATACAATAATGCATCACTTCCCTGCAGGCAGTGCAGGGAAGAGATACCTGCTCTGCTGGAGGGAGAGACTCGGATACAAATAGGAAGGGAGAATGAATAGGAGCTGGCAGGTGAGAACGCAGGGAGGGTGGTGTGTGTGTGTGTGTGTGTGTGTGCGTGCACACGCATGCGTGTGTGATACTGTAGTCAGTAAGAATAGGACTGAAAATTTGGTGGTGGCCATTTGTGATCTTTGCCGAAGAAGTTCCAGTGGCACGTGGGATGGAAGCCGTGGTGTAGGAGTATGAGGAGAAAATAAGACGAGAGAACATAGACGTGACGGCTGTTCATTATATTCCCAAAAGGCCTATGAAAGCAAAGTAAGTCCAACATACTGGCTTTGTTCTTTTTCAATGATCTCATAAAAGTTAACTGCAAGTCTTTTTAAAAACTGTATTTTCAAAATTAGTGTGAAAGTATCATAGTTCTTAGAATGAAGTATCTCAGAGAGTATCTCTGAGCCTTAGGGTGTGCATTCATTTGTTTACCCCTTCATTTACTTGTTCGACAATCACTTGCTGATCTCCGACAATGGGCCGAGTTTTGTATTTGTTGCTGAGGCCACAGAGAAGAATATGACACAGTCCTCGACCTCCGGGCCTCACTCTAAAGGCAGAGGGCAGGGCAGATGGAGTTAAAGACAACACACTGCCACGGCTGAGGTTAAGAAAAGCGCAAATCGCATTTCAGTCTGGCTGAGTCACTTGTAGTGACTGTAGACTTTGGCTCTTTCCCTATAAAAATGTCATTTGTCACAAAAGCTGTTTCCTGCAGAAATGCCCTACCTTTTCTACTGGTTCCCTTCTAAATACCATCTTCCCTGAAATTTTCAGACACAGTTAAAGTTCATCCTCCTTGGTAACCACACTACTATTGCACTTAACATATTGTTTTATTAGTTATTATTCTACCTCTCTTATTTTGACTAATACTCACCTAGTAAAACTTGAGACTCATAGCTAGCAACAAATAAATGTCGATGGAATGAAATTTGAGTGAAAATATTAATTTCTAAACATTACTACTTTTCTTTTAGTTGCTAACATGGTTAACAAATAAAAAACAATAAGAATACTATTTGATACAGATAATCAGATAAAATATATTACTTTCTAATCTGATTAGCCAGTAAAAAGCAGTAAGAATGGACCATAAGAATACTGTGACATACAGATAATCAGATAAAATATATTAACCACTATCCCCACATCTCCCCTCCCCATAAACCAGTATATATTATAAAGCAAAGATAAGAGACCAACCTTTGGCAAAAAGAAAGATCAAGTTTGATTTCAGCTTCTCAGCGAAAGTAGATCTATTGCTCTCTCTGTCTTTTTTGAAACAAAGTAACTCCACAGCAACAGGAAAACTTTTATAGCCCATTGAATTAGTTGCTGGGTAATCCTTTCCCATGACTCTTCCAATTTGGATTAAAACATTGCCATGAGCCTTTTAGGGAAGGGACCATGTCTAATCTAATAGCATGTATAATTTACTCTCTGATACTGATACCAATCTACAGTAAATTTTACTTCTGTTGGCACTCTGTAAAGACCATCTGAGCAAAATCATTTGCATCAACTTGGAAAAATAAAATATGCATTTCATTATGAATTCACTGGTCACAAGTCAAAACATTTTGATCCTTTTAGATAATTTTATGTTAAGAAAAATTTCAGTGTAGACAATGAAAATAGTGTCCAACTAATGCTTATAATGTTAATGAGAAAGCGGACCAGGCTATAAATGATAAAAATAAATAGACCAAGTTATTATTAATTACTCTATTTGGGTGATAGAACAATGATTGTTGGTACTTTTAACCTTTATGCTTTCCTACATAAAATATATACATAATTTTCAAAAATGATTGCTATTGGGACCAGCAGTTGGCATAATGGCTATGTCGCTGGACTCCCATGTAGTTGACCACGGTTCAAGTCCCAGACCCAGTGGCTTAAATTCACGCCGGGCAGCATGGCCATCCCTCTTGCAGGGTGATTTCTCACTTTCTGTCTCTCTGTTTCTCTGTCTTTCTGGCGGGCGCAGGCACCCTATAGCAAAAAGTTTTCAAAAAAAAAAAAAAAAAAAAAAGAGAAAAGATTGCTATTAAAAACCTAGGTTTTGAGTTCTCAGTTATAGACTGCATGCTTGAGTTCAAAGGAAACCTGAAAATTGTCTATCCGATCTTCTGACAAACAGAGGAATCCTCTTTACAGTGTGCTTCAGACATATTTATCAGGTCTTAACTGTATGAGGTGATAAGGCCGTACTGTTTCAGAAATAGTATATTATATTTTCAAAAAGTTCTGATCCTTAGGAAGGGCTTTCTTACCTTCCACTAATGCCTGCTTTTCTAACCGATGGACAGCAGTCTTCACTCTGTCGTCCACTGTTTTCTATCTGATGGCTCTTTGAGACAGCTATCATATCCGATTGAAGCATCAATTTATTACTATTTTTATTTATTATTTTTTAAGGTTTTTTCCATAGAGTGCGTGTGCTCACTGGAGAGAGACAGAGAAAGACAGTGAGAAGGAAGGTGAGAAATCACTCCCCTGGGAGATTGCCACACTCACCACAATACCTTCTCTTCCATTCTCTAGGGATTTGGGGCACGCACACACATGCATACAGTATATTTCAAGCTGCCAGATCTGGGACTCAAACCATAGTCGGCGATGTGGGAGACCAGTGCCTTAGTCACTATACCACCTTCTGGTCCCTCAGCTTCTCTTTAACCAGGAAAATGTCCATGATCCATTCAACTGTTCTAGTACAATGTATGATACCGTATCTGTTCCGGGTGGTAAGTAAGTAGGTGTAGGATTGGTCTTGAGGATGAGACGCCTTTATTCATAGGCTGCCCTCATGCTCCAAGAAAGGGAATTACTCATACAGGGCATGAGTCACCGGGGTCATCTCATAATCCTGCCTATCATGGCAGCCACAGTGGCATGGAAGTAACAGTGCTCTCTGAAGCTGATTCCAGGTGGGAAGGTCCTGGGTTTGCATCCTGAGGCTCTCTGTACACGGCAGACCCTGGCTGGCTGAGGCGTATAGCATGAAGACTCTGGTGGGGGTGCCTTTCTCACTCTAGCCTTTCTCTCTCTGTCTCTCATGAATCTTTAAAAAAAGAATTCTGCCTATCCACAATATCCTTGTCTTCCTCCCCTCTGATCTTCACTGGTTCCATGGTTCCACGTAAAGGCATTGTACGATAGCATCATATTATAAGATATCTTTTATCAGTCAATACTCTCTGGTATACACAGGATAATGAAAATATTATAATGGAAAAATCTCAATTTATGATTAATTGATAAAATTAGAAATGTAAAAGCAAACAGAAAAGATCCAAATGCACAGAAGCTCTTTGATACATTCTAATTCAATGAATAATGTAAAAGTTGGTGTTCCACTGTGACAAGCATTTAGTGCTTTCTTTTAGTAGTTTTGTTCAATACACAAGTTTTAGGAGGTGGAGACCATCACAAATGTATTAAATGCACCAAAACCTTCAAATGAGATTTTCTTATTTCTATGAAAGATCTCTTATTTTCTCAGTTTTGTTTTTCTCCTTCCAAATAAGACGCACAGCTCCAGCGATCTCTTCACATCTCTCATGGACCAATGAGCCATGTCCGACCCTAATCTGTAAGATCTGTAAGGCATACAGAGGCAAAGGGCTCCTGCTTCTCTGGGCTCCCCCACACACCCATTCTGTTTAAAGCACTCATCACGTCTCATGCCTGTCTTTCCTGTCCTGATGTCTCACACTGCTTGTCTTGGTCAACAATGCTCGTTTCAAGGTGCTATAGCACAACATCTGAGACGGCGTAGTTTATAAAGAAAATAAATTTGCTTCTCACTGTTCCGTAGCTGGGAAGTCCAACATCAAGGTGCCGGTACCCGGTGAGGGCTTTCTTGCTGCGGCATCTGATGGTGGAAAGCCAGAGGATGAGAGAGAGTATGAGAGCAGGAGGGAGCCAGACTCACCTTTATAACAACCCAATCTCACGGTAACTAACCCACTCCTGTAACTACGTTAATCCACCTCTTACCTGGCCCCACCTTCCAACACTGTTGCAATGGGGGTTTAACTTTTTGACACATAAACTTTAGAGAACTTAATCAAACCATAGCACTAGTCTTTTAGATGTGGATTTTAGATGAAAGAAGGGATAACATTGCACTTATAACCAATCAACATTTTTTCCTAAAGCATTTATGGAAACCCGTGCTTCTCAAATGTAAAATTTAATATAAACAACGTTAAGTTAGAAGAGAAGTCCAAGTTGATTCCATAGCTCTTGGTCTGGCAGAGAAAAACCTTTGTATCTACCCCAAATATGAAGAGTGAATATGCTGTCTACTGTCTTCTCACTCGGATTCAGTTTCCTGTTTTTGCTTTGTGTGTGTGTGTGTGTGTGTGTGTGTGTGTGGTATTTTCTATACAAGAGGAGCCCTTATTTCGCTTTCTACTTTGTAGGACTGTAATAAGTCTGATACATTGTAGGAATTTGCATGCTGGGGACATTTTCTAAACCCAGTATCATAGTGTGACTTTACAGGACAGAAACAAGCTAAAGGTTTGTACTCAGGAAAATAATCTACGATTTAAGATTTAATCCCACTGGAAGTATTTAAAGACATAATAACCGGATAGTGCAGTTTTGTCTGAGAACTGCAGCGTACCTGCCGTCCTTCTCCGGTTCACGACCTGCTCCCAGCCCACCACCACCACCACGTGGTCCCCCTCCCACCAGCAGTCCTCCCTGAGACCGCCCGCTCAGCTCCCCTCTGTGCTGGTGCCACACCTGAGCTACGTCTGATGTCACTGACCTTGTAAACAGCCCTGTGTTCTTCACTTCTCACACAGCCATTCCTCTCCTGTAGGAGGAGATCCTTGCATGGGGTCATCCATCTATGATACCTTCTTTATTATTTTTTTAAATTTTTTGCCTATTAAAATTCTCTTCGTAATTTTTTTTTAAATATTCAATCACTGTACATCTCCACAGCATGTAAAATGGATCTTACCAACCAGTCCAGTCAAAGATATTATATACATATTATCATTATATGTTATTATATCATATTTCCATTTTTGTGTGTGTTAAATGCTTTGCCCCCCCCCCCCCGTTCTCTCCCCCCCACTGGCCCTCCTTTGCCCACCTCCCTCACACGCCGTCTCTAGTAGTCACGGTTGTTCTCACGCTTTCCTACTCCACTCTCTGCAGTGTGTGCCACAGGGTGCATGTATTCGATTAAGTGGGGACATACAACTCCTCTCTTTCATAGCCTGGCTTGTTTCTCTCAGCATTAAAGCGTCTGTATTCATTCACCTTCTATCAGGTATCAGGGTCTCATTTTTTTTTATAGCTGAGTAGTATTCCACAGTGGACATGTGCCACACTTTTTCAATCTATCCTCAAAGACAGGGACAAATGAGGAAAAGGATTGCAAGCAGTGGTATTATGGGATGACTTCTGATGTGTGAAAAAGAGTGGGTACATATTTAGTGCCCTCTCAAATAAGTAGTCTACTTAAACTTCCCATGTCATTAGCATAATATGCCCCCTTTTGTCTACTCATAGAAAATAAATCCACTTTAAATAACTCATAAAACACTCAGTGATACAACAGAGCTGGCCCCAACTCTTTGCATGCAAGGCTTGGGCATTTCATTCTGGTTCCCCCTGCTGGACGCAACCCCCAGCCCGTTTTGCCTTCTTCCCCTGTGGCACCATCCACGCTAACCCAGCACTGTCCTTCCACGCAGACTCCGTCCAACCGAAACACCGCTGCCTCTGCTGTGGAGGCTTAAAGGAGCACACGCGACAGTCTTAGCTTTGTCCTGCCTAGAAAGAAATCTGGTGTCACTCCACTCTTCCTAATCTATTTTGTTGAGGCTCTTCTGCGGAGGCCTCTGAGAAGTAAATCTTCTCGGGGTTGGCAGGTAGTATGGTTGTTAAAGGACTGGACTCGCACGTGGCTGATCATGGTTCGAGTCCCAGACCCGGTGTCTTTCTTTCTCACTTTCTCTTGCTCTATCCCTCTCTGATCAAATCTAAGAAAATTAAATAAATAAATTTAAATAAAATAATTCTTTTAAAAAATAAACAAAAATTTAAAAAAGTAGATCTTCTCTTTTGACAGCTTTTCAATAGCTCAAATATACAGAAAAATGTAGACAAGAGTAGAAAGTAGAGCTTCCCCCTGTGTGCAGGGGACCTGGGCAGTAGTAACTGGGTGGTTTGTGTGTGCTGATATCATGAATCCCCTCATCCAACGTGGTGGCGAGGAGTGTCTTGGGCTACTGCTTCCCCTGACCATTCCACAGAACTTACGGCAGCCTCACGCCGTCACTCACTGCACTGTAGATGTTTTGTTTTACTTGATGATGTGGCATGAAGTCAAAGTGACCGGGAAGCCCTGCTCTCCGATATTTATGTACATATCAGCCAGATTTAACATACACAGATACTCCTCCACTTCTGGTATGGCTATGTCCCAATGCACGCATGGTAATCTGGGAACGGTGTAAGTCTAAAGTGCATTTCATACACCTAACCTGCTGAGCATCGTAGCTTAGCCTCGCCTGCCTTAAACATACTGAGAGCGCTTAGGTGAGCCTGCAGTTGGCTACGATCACCTAACACACTTGACTAGCCCCTGTAATTTACTGACTGCTAGAGTGCAAGTGAAAAACAGAATGGTTGTGTGGTTTCTATGGAATGCCCATTGTCTTTGCACCATTGTGAAGCCAAAAATTGCACGTCTGAGGCCTTCTATATATTGCCATTTAGCCATATTTGTTACAAAATACTTTTTGAAGTAATAACTAAAGCTCTGTATCCCCCCTCCCCCAGTCCCACTGCCTTCCCTCCCTCTCCAAGGTGTCCGCTCTCCTGGAAGTGGTGTGCATCCTTCCTGTGCACGTGGAAGGCTGTAGGTACACGTGGATGTGCACTTAGGGACCCACACCACCGTGTGCTTGTAAGTTTTACTCAGGTGCTCTCTCACTGTAAGAATTCTTTCACTCTTAGTTTTTAATTAGGCATTGCATTTTTATATTACTGTTCGATTTATATTCATTTTTAGAATTACTGGTATATTCTGATGTGTTGCTTATTAACTTGCATTCTCTACTTAGCATGTCTTAGTTGTTTTTCTTCCCTTTTGCCCTTTTATTTGATTGATTGCATTAACATTTTTTGTCACCTGTATTTTTTCCTTCTACTGGCTTGTAAGTTACATATTCTATTTCTAGTCTTTTACTGATTACTTTTAAATGTCAATACAAATATCTGTCTAATCATGGCAGCTAATTAGTTATATAAGAATTCCAATAAAACTATTATAAAATTTTTATTTCCAACTACTATTTGCTCTTCTAGTTTTAACTTATTCTAACTTGCTATTTTCTGGTATTTTATTTTTTACCTACTTTAATTCCCAATGAGTTATAATTTGTACTATTGTTACAGTTAATTTTTAGATAAGCTTTTTATCAGTGTTTTCTACATGCTTGCATCCCATTGTTTCCTTCCTTTACAAGGAAGGAACTAAATCTCATTGTGTCTCTCCTCTGTCTAACTTATTCGGTTGAGAATCTTCTGCAGAGAGCTCAACAATGACGATCATGTTTTAGAGTTTTCTTCACATACTAAACTTTCTTACACTGTCCCCGGTGTGTCCAAACTTCTCTTTACTGGTTCTATCACTTTCTCACCTGTCTGCTAGATAATTCCTCCAATGCTTGCCATCTGGTTAGTCTTCTGTGTCGAGTCTGATTTCTATTCTTATGCTTTCCTACAAATTGGGCTTTTTCTTTTCCTTTAGCCATTTTCTTGTGAATTATAGTCATTCTTTTGGCTCCTTAATAACTTTAAACTCATCTTATATTTTCTTGATATTGTTCTGTTGTTCCTAGGTTGTTTCATCGTCTTACACTTGAGATTGTTGTACCATCTCAAATATTTGAGAGGTCAATCATCCTATTTATTTATTTATTTTGGAGAGGTTTTCGCTATAGGGCACGTGCACTCGCCAGACAGACAGAGAGAGACAGAGAGACAGAAAGCGAGATATCACCCCCCAGGGGGGATGGCCACGCCGCAATCCCTTCTCCTCCATTCTCCTCTCGGGATCTTGGGCACGCACGCACACATGCCCGGTGTGAGTTTTAAGCCACCGGGTCTGGGAAGCGAAACGCGGTCCAGCGACATAGCCATTACGCTAACTGCTGGTTCCCAATCATCCTATTTTTATATCTGTTGATACTGCCTTGCTTTAGATCATTTTCATTTAAGTGGTTTAAAATGTTCAACTTCACCATCAGCGGGGATTTTGCTTTCTTTGGAGTTCCACACACTTGAATTATATACGAACCGTTCTCCACCCCCTTTGCCATGTATTCTGGATCTTTCATGGTCTGTCAATGTCTTCCCTTAAGAATTTAAACAGCACGCATGCGCGTAGAGTACATTTGGATTCCACACCCATGTATGTTGTAGATCTGCAGTTTCTACTTTTCACGGGAACATATTTTCCCAACCCAGAAACCCATACAAAATTAATCTCCCTAACGCTTCTCTGTGACGGAAGTCAAAGTGCCCCTAGACTTTGTTTCCCTGTAAGCTCCAGGCTCTGTGCGGAGGTCATACCGGGCCTTCAGGTTTTAGCTTACGGTCCCTGGGCCTGTCTAGCCCCGTTTTTCCCTCGACTATTCTGACACGAGGTCATGAACTTACTGCTCTGGCTGTGAGCTCTCTCTATGAACCCGGAGACTTCTTACTCTTTTTTCGAAATTACTTCGTACTGGTATTTTGGTGTTTGTAGGGGGGAAGAAACGAATAGTTGTTCATGTTAGCTCTAGCCACCAGATTGTTAGAATTATGTCTCTTGATTCTATCAAACTTCAGATCTCAGAGACCCTTGATAATTTCTACAGAGTCCTCTTTTATTTGTGCACTATTAATTAAATCTACTTAAACATACATGTATCTATTCATACATCATGTGAGTGTATGTCTGTGTGTGTGTGTGTGTGTGTGTGTATGCATCTGAAGAGATCTACTTTAGACAAATCCATCCCTGAGACAAATGTGCATGTGAGCCGATGCACCACACGAGCAGCCTTTGTGTTTCCCAATTCACTGATCGAGTCCACACTGCTGCTTGGATGTTGTGTAGGAATCCAGGTCAATTTATTGGGAATCTCAGAAAATTCAGAGGCTGGGGGGAATTAGAGATCCCTTCTGGAGCTCTGAAATCTCTTTGTGTTAGAGAATCACAGAATTTAAGCTCTGCAAGTGTCACCAGCCCTCACTATATGTGTGATCACCCTTTCTTACATTCCTGAGTAAAGGCCATCCATTGTCTGCTGGAACTCTCTAGACATGGGGATGGTGTAACCTCCCAAGTCAGCCCGCTCATTTTCAGACAACTCTGATTATGAATACAATCTTCTTCACATTGAGCTGAAATATATTTCTCTAAAGTGTCTACTCATCAATCCTAGTGTCGTGTTCTGTGATTACATAGAAAAAGTACATGTTCTTTATATGATGATTCTCAAATATTAGAAAAGGTTTTTCAATTTTTCTTTACGTAGTGACATATTCCTTATTTAATGGTTCATCATAGCTTATGATTTGAAATTGCATTGCTACCCTGGTCGTTTTCTTCTTGACCTGCTCGGGTCTGCTAAAGCTCTTTACAAGACGCCGTGGTCAGTGCAGACTACTCTGTGGAACGGATGAGAGCACACTGCAGACCACGGGTAAGTCACTACCTTTTCTTTTCTTAGAAGAACATTTGTTGCAAGTTGGCGCTTTCCCGAGAGTCATTATTATATAATACTGTGAGCTGTTCAGGGTTCGTTTTAGATTTTAATAGTATTCTAATCTTCATAATTACCATATTTAATGTAACAACGAGAGACGGCTTCGTAAGTGTTAGCTTTTGGGGAAACAACATGGGAAACCGATGGCAGTAAGAGATTGAATATAGCAGATGCTGTTCCTGTGTTGATTGTCCAAGTCTTGTATACCAGTGTGTAGTAACAGAGCATCACGCCTCATCTTATATTAGCCCAAATATTATACAAACGGTCTGTTATGAAACAAGAGCGGGCTGGCCTCATCATGCCGCGGCCGAGCATGGGGAGCTGAGTTCCGCATGCCCACTGCAGTCTGAATTCCAGCCCCGGCTTGAAACTCACCCCAGGGGCATGTGCACCTCCCATTCTCACATAAAGGAGGAAGAGAAATGTCGCATGGTGACCACCCGCATCAGGGGCATGCGTCCTCTCTCTCTCTCTCTGACAAGTACACACACCTTCTGGCAAAAAAAGCCAAAAAGCAAACAACAAAGAGCAAACAACTAACAACCAGAGAGGTCTAACTGAATTTTAATTTACAGGAGTATTTCCTTGGTTTCAAAAGAAAAACACTTCAACACTGGCTGGATATGCTAGCTAGCATACAAGTGGTTAAATCATAAGACTCACTTAAACTTTTAAGTTTTCTTAAGGAGTTCTAGAGAGCCAAAATATTATTGCTTTTTAATTTCAAGAAAACATTTAGTCAGAAAAAAATCAAAATACATTCCATGATTAAAAGTCATACCTGTATTCTGGGAGTCCTGTCTACTGAGCAGGGCAAGGCAGCTAGAGGTTTTAGACGGTCAACTCTGAATCCCAGTGGACATAGTAAAGGAGCTCTGGGTGACAGCATCCACTCGAGACAGTCTCAGATCTGGGGAGTAGAGCCCAGTCCCCTCGAATTATACCTGAGGCGGAGTATCTTGACTCCAGACAGGTGGAATGAAATCAGGACAAGCTTCCACTTCTTGTGGGAAACTGAACTGGTAAGCAGAAAACCACTGCAGTCAGGGGTCAGCTGTGGTGGCACAGTGGTGGCACACAGCTCGGCCATGCTGGATTCATATGGAAGGGCGGGGTTTGGTTCCTGGGTCAACCTCTCCAACCCTGTCTCCTGTGTACCATCCGTACCCTGCTCGAAAGACCTGGGGGAGGATGCATCGTGAGACCCTACTGAGGGGGCCTACTTTCTCTCCTTCTCCTTCTCTTTTTCACACTCACTGTCATGAAAAAAGAAACTTAAATAAAAGAAAGAAAGAAGGAAGAGTGAATGAAAGAATGAAAGAGAAAGTAGAAAGAAAACAAATGTCATTGCATCTATTTCAGCTGTCAGTTTTTAAGCCATTTCTTGATTTAGGTACAGGATAGAAGCTTGAAGAAGACAGAGTCCTTATTATCAAGGAGTTGCTATTAATACAACCTTAAATATATAATATGCCATGATAAAGGTAGAGCAGGCACCCTGCAGGGAAGGTGGGGGTTGAGGAAGGTGACACATTCCGCTTCAGATATGGCATGGCTGGGTACCAGTGGGCAGTGGTACATGGCTCTGAGGCCGTGCTATGGGCCGATCGTGGGAGGGCTGCAGATCTGGGATCCGTGAGCACATGCTCTTGTGATAGCTAAACCACAAGGTGGGTACGTAAAGAGACTATCTTCTGCAAAGAGCCGTGGGTTGATGGAGAAGACTAAATGCACGTGATACAAGAGGTAAGAGAGGTGGGAAAGTGACAAGGGTGTCAGTGACGGTGATAGCAAATGCTGATCATGCAGCAGGCTCTGTTCTAGAAGCTTTTTTGTAAATTATATTACTCCTCCAAGAACGCAATTTTTATCCACATTTAGTAACGGAGGAAACTGGACCCAAGGAAGGCTAAGTAACAGGAGCAGCGTTTATTGCTATTGACCATTCGATCCCAGATGGGCTGACTCTTGAGTATGTGTTCTAGACTACAACCTATCCTGTCTCTGGGAGTCAGAAAAGACACACCCTGACCAGAGTGGTGGGCCTCATTGTTAGATGTGGCAGAGGGTTCAGCGAGGAAGGTCTGGCTTGGGCCAGGGCTGTGACTCGTGCTGTCACATGGCCCTGAGCCTGGTTTAATGCTCTGCCAAGGATGTCTTGAAATATTTCATGAGTTTTAGACAAAAAGCTCTGTATTTTTCCTTTGCACTGGGCCCCACAAGTTATGTAGTTTGACCAGAGTCTGAGCGAGATAAGTAACATTTTTGTTTCCTTATGATTCTAAGCACAAGTAGTTCCAAAGAAGAAATAAGTAAGAAAAACCAAGTTTCTGTGGTCATATGTGTAAAAGGAAAGTGACCAGAGGATATGGAATAAAGAAGCAGCAGGTGGCATGGTGGTTGGGGTGCTGGACTTCCATATGGCTGACTATGGTTTGAGTCCCGGATCCAGCGGCTTGAAACTCACGCCAGGCGCAGGTGCTTATGTGCCTGAAGTTCCAAGAGGAGAATGGAGGAGAGGGGATTGCAGCCCGGCTGTTCCCCCGGGGGTGTGGTTTCTTACTCTCCCTCTCACTGTTTCTCTCTTTCTCTCTCAAGTGAGTACACACTCCCTATGTTTTTAAAGTTTTAAAAAACTTTAAAAAAACAAAAGTTGGAAGAGAAAGAGTGAATGAGGTCGTAATGAGAGGGTGTGCAGGGTGGAGAGAGTCCTTCTAGGACAGGCTGGTCTTGTTCACAGCCTGAGAGGGACTCCTAAGGGGCCGAGTCAGGTTGAGGACATTAGGAGGAGGAGAGTTAAGGGGACAGTGGAGGACGAAGAAATGGATCCCGAAGCTCCTGTGGAGATGCTGGCCTGGCCCTGCGGTCCTTCTCCCAGATTGGAGGGAATAGAGGTCTGAGGGTTGACGGACGAGAGTTGGGGCAGCTTCTACTTGATTGTCTCATTTTTCTTTTTTTAGTTATTTAAGAGGTAGCTGGGAGTAGGGGCTCAGGAGCCTGAGGAAAGGGACAGAAGACTTGAGGCCGTCTCTGAGAGGAATGTGAAAGGGAACCGGCAAGGGACTAGTGCAGTCCTCGTGAGGCTCGGACTAACACTGCAGCCTCCCCGTCGACCCTCCCACTTCACCACTTCTGATCCCAACGCACTACGCTTTTTCTTTTTTTTTGTATTTTTTTTGTATTTTCAAATTTATTTTTACATTTTTCCACAAACATTTACTTTACATATCAAAAAATTTTAACTCATACTCCATAGCTCTTGACAGTTAATAAACAACTTTAAAAATTTCAAAATACTGAATTTTAAAGATAATGTTCAAATATTTCTTATAATTTTGTATATTTTTGTTCGTGATTCTATAACAACAGAGACAGTATGTTTTTAAATATTTTTTTTGAGAGGTTTTTGCTATAGGGTGCGTGTGCTCGCCAGACAGAGAGAGAGAGACATAGAGACAGAAAGCGAGAAATCACCCCCCAGGGGGGATGGCCACGCCGCAATCCCTTCTCCATTCTCCTCTCGGGATCTTGGGCACGCACGCACACGCGCCCAGCGTGAGTTTTAAGCCACCGGGTCCGGGACGTGAACCGCGGTCGACTACGTGGGAGTCCAGCGACATAGCCATTACGCTAACTGCTGGTTCCCGATGGTTTTAAATATTTTTGAGAAGATATTTACATGTCAGCTACTCAAATTGCTGAAAAGCAAATGCCCAGCACACAAGTCATACATAAACCTTCTCAATTCAGCCCTGCCTACCAAGTATTCTGTGATACACCATCTGCTAGCAAAGATCAGTCTCTTTTTCTTCCTTCAAAGTCTTTGTCAAGATACTCCTCTGGTGTGGTTGCTCTTTTGCAATCTCTGCTAATTACAGTGCTGGGCTGGAAAAGCCCAGGTTATTTTATGTTATAAATTCTTTCATGTATCTTCTCTAATCCTCTCTGCCAGGCAGAACTATTTATGGTACCAGGCCATCTTTCTACGAGCTTCTGTTGGCTTACTTGAGATCCACCTTAGCTCCATAGTTTTCTGATTAATCTTCAGGTATGACATTCCAGTCAAAGCCCTGTCCAATAATGAGTATTTCCAATTCCTGAATCAATACAACAAGCATTATTGAACTTATGCAAATAACCCTTCTACCACAAAATAAGAATATTCCCAAATATTTTCCAATTCCAGAGGGGTCAGGAAGGAAGAAAAGTTTGTTTCCATTTAAAGAAACAAACAAGAAAAATATTTTAACATATTGCTGAACCTATCAACAACTCAAAAGAAAGTAAACTGTTTAAATTGGGGACATAAGCATAGTTAAAAAAAAATCAGTAATGTTTCACTCAAAAGTCATAAAATTCTATTTTGTCAGTTCAGTCTTCTGTTCAGACTCTCTTCTGTTGAATATGCAGTGTTGCTGTGGTCCAATCTTTCCATTTAAATCCTGGAAGTTAACATTCTACGTTGTTATTGATATTTCTTGTCCCTAGCATTAAATTGGTCGTTTTCTTGGTTGCCTTTTGTTCTCTTATTTCTGTAAGTGTCTTTAGTTTCACTGGTCGAGCACTCCTTTCAGAACTTCTTAAAGAGTGGGTCTGCTACTGGCAAATTCTTTCAGGTCTTGTTTATCTGAGAATGATTTTATTCTTTCTTTCCATATGAAAGATAATCTTGCTGGGTATAGTATTCTTGGTTGAAACTGTTTTTCACTTAACACTTTGATTATATTTTCCCATTCTCTCCTTGCTTACATTGTTTCTGATGAGAGATCTGAGGTTAGCCTGATAGGATAACCTTTATAAGTAACCTGACGTTTTTCTCTTGCCAGTTTTAGTATCTTGTCTTTGTCTGTAGATTTGGCCAGTATGGCTATGTGACTTGGAGAAGATCTTCTTGGGTTGATTCTACTAGGGGTCCTTTGTATTTCTTGGGTCTGGATATTTGAATGCCTCCTTAGATTTAGAACGTTTTCTTCCAAGATTTCCTGGAATAGATTATCAATGCCTTTATTAGTTTCCTCACCTTCTGGGATACCAATCATCCAAATGTTTGGGTGCTTAATGCTGTCTAGTATTTCTCAGATAGTATTCTCATTTTTCTGGGTTATTTTCTCAGGTTTTTTTTTTGGGGGGGGGGTTGTTTTTCCTAGCTCAGAGGTTTTTGCATTCAATATCTGAGATTCGATTTTCTGCATGGGCTAATCTGCTTTTAATACTTTCGAGAGATGTTTTGATTTCCTGAAGGGCAGCCTTCATCTCTAATAGCTCCATCTGTTTCTTTTTTATGGTGTGTATCTCCTCTTTCAGATCATGAAAGATCTTCAACACCTCCTGGAACTCGTTGTCTCTTTTCTCCTGCATCTCCTGGAGTTCATTATCTCTCAGCTCTTGCATCTCATTTAGTTTTGTCACTATGAATATCCTGAAGTCTTTATCAGACATTTCCATGAATTCTACTGTACTGTCTGTAGATGATGAGGGATTGTTATTTTCCCTTAGGGGAGAGATATTGTCTTGGTTTCTCATGTTTCTTGTGCCTCTGCGGTGGTTTCTGGTTATTCTGTGACAAAATCTCTCCTCCACAGTGCTTAGCAATGTGGTATCAACAGTAAGATTAGGAGTTCAGATTTATAGAAAGAAATTTCTTCATCAAAGCAGGAGGTTCAATAAGCGTTGAGGATTTCAATGACTCTAAAAAAACTAGATGCTTGGCTACTATGCACCGAGGCCTGTTTAGACATAAAGTGTGTGAAGAGTGATGTTTAGAGTAAGAAAGTAAGATTTAAAAATATAAGCAAAAAGAAAAAAAAAAAACTAGAAAAGTGCTACCAAAAAAGAGAAAAAATGAAAACCGTGTGGCGTGCCAGCGGCCACGCGAACGCACCAGGACACATCTCAGCTTTAACATGTCTTCTGAAATTAACAAGTGAAAGAAAAGGCCCAAGCTGAAAAGTGGTGCTTGAAAAATTAAGGAAAAAAAAAAAGGTTAAAAATTTAAAGGGAGAGAGAGCGTCAAACAGACAGACAGACAGATAGCCAGAGACAGAGAGAAGACGGGGCTCGTCCTGTCTTGTCTGAGTATTTTGGGAGTCTAGGAGATGGGAGTAGAGCATGGCTTCCCTGAACGCACAGGACACACCTCAGCTTTAAAATGGCTTCTTGACTCCCGAGTTACTACTCTTTTGCACAGCATTTGTCATATCAGTTTGTAGCATTCACTCATTTACTTGTTTTATCCAGGCCAGTGTTGGCCTCCCACCACTGGAGAGTAAGCTCCTGGACTGCTGCCTGTCTGCCTCTGCATCCCCCGCACGTAGCACTGGCACAGGGCAGGAGCAGGCACTCAGTTACTGAAGAATGCACGGCTTGCCCAGCAGCACTGAGGGTGGAAAGAAGAGTCTGCAGAGGCTTCAGTATCCTGAGGTGTGTCATGACATGGTGAGACCCTGGAGTGACTCCAGCAGTGCTTAAGAAGGGAGGTGGAGATTGGTCTGGTTCTTGAATAGCATTGTACTAAATGGGTGTTGCAGAAGAGCAGGGTGCAAGGGGTGTGAAATCCACCCAGTCTGACTGATCTCAGGCAGGGCGTGGGTGAGAATGGGACGGGGTAGATGACCAAGCTTGGTCGGTCCAGATGCACAAACCACACATCCCAGACAGGCTGGTCTAGGACAGGCTGGTCTTGTTCACAGCCTAAGAGGGACTCCTTAAGGGGCCGAGTCAGGTTGAGGACATTAGGGAGGAGGAGAGCTAAGGGGACAGCTCAGTGGAGGACGAAGAAGTGGATCCCGAAGCTCTGCGAAGGCAGTGGGCTCTAGAACACGTCACCTCATGGATGGCTGAGCACACAGGACAGTCTGCACTTGCAGGAGACACCCTTCCAAGACTGCTGCTGACCAGGGATAGGAGGCAGGGAAGAAGCTTCAAGAAAGGGCTTCTAGAAGACTCACTGGAGTAGCTTGAAATGGAGGGTGATCTCTGTTTTTGGTAGGGTGTGGTTTTACTTAGTGATCTACAGACATCGAAGTGAGTAAAACCATCCACCGAGGAGAAAGGAGAAAATCACATTCCTCATGTCTTTTTGTCCTCAGTGTGAGAAACGCATTAAGCTTTACTGTATGTCTCGGGGCACCAGCCATTCGTGGTGATGGCTCGAGCTGTGAGGGCTTGGCCGTGGCACCCTCTCTGGGACATCTGCTCCAGTGACCTGCGGCGGTTCACCTGGGCTGGGTTATATAGATTTGTGGATGACAAAATTTCCAGCTGAACTAAACTAACCTTCACATAGAGTATATGTGGTTTAAAGATTATTGCCAAGAAAGCCTTGACTAAAGATAACATGAATAATACAAGCATGAGTTACTGGGAAGTCTGAGCTGGCACTTCTCTGAATCCCAATGTGACCTCCTCATCTGCCCAGGACAAGGCGAAAAAGGATGAACTCATCTGCTTTGTCAGCCAGAGTGCCACAGGATCCCCACCTTCGGCAGACTCTCCTGAGGTCTACCGCTGGCTTCCTTTTTTATAAGAACAAGTGGTTTACAAAAGAGGTTGTTAAATGATGGCCCATGTGCCAATTCTAGTCCACAAACTAAGAGTGAGTTTTACGTTTTAAATTACTGAGGGATGTTTTTTGACACCTGAGAATGACATGAAATGCACATTTCAGCATGTACCACGCTCTATTAGAACAGCCACGCTTGTTTTTACACATCTCTTAGGGTTGCTCGTGTGCTACAGCAGCGGAGTGGGACATTCTTGCCACAGATCTTATCTAATCCATTCCAAGTTTAAGGGGCGTTTTCTGATGGGGACTACCTACTAAGTATTAAGGATTACAAATGGGCCAGTTCCATGGCACAATGGTACCGCGCCACTCAAGAGAAGGCGGATCCTACATGGCGACCATGGTCTGAGTTCTTAGCCAGGTTGGCCTGAAACATACCAGGCATGCGTTGGAGTGCTCGAGATCACAGCGTGACCACACCCTGTGGAGGGTGTTCCTCTCTCTCACTCTGGGGCACACGCACTCTATCATGGATAAAGAAAAAAATGTTTTAAAGGATACAAATGGGGACCAGAAGGCAGCATGGTGGTTAAGGTGTTGGACTCCGACATGGCCAACTAAAGTTCAAGTCCTAGACCTGGCAGCTTGAAAAAAACAAAATCAAAAACAAAAACAAAAAAACACCTAGTGCATGCACGTGTATGTGCCCAAAATCCTGAGAGGAGAATGGAGGAGAAAGGACTGTGGCGTGGCCATCCCCACTAGAAGTGATTTCTTATTGTTTCTCTTTGGCAAGTATACACATCCTATGGCACAAACCTCAAAAAAGAAAAAAAAAGAATATAAATGAACAAACTAAAAAAAGGATATAAAATAACAAAACAAAGTACAAGAAACAGAAAAAATAAAGACAACATCTCAAGGTTTGAAGAATTTGCTTTGAAAAAGAGATACTCAAAATTTTATGCTCCTGGGGAACCAGCAGTTAGCGTAATGGCTATGTCGCTGGACTCCCACGTAGTCGACCGCGGTTTGCGTCCCGGACCCGGTGGCTTAAAACTCACAATGGGCGTGTGTGCGTGCGTGCCCAAGATCCCGAGAGGAGAATGGAGGAGAAGGGATTGCAGCGTGACCATTCCCCCTGGGGGGTGATTTCTCGCTTTCTGTCTCTATGTCTCTCTCTGTCTGTCTGGCGAGCGCACGCACCCTATAGCGAAAATCTCTCAAAAAAATTTTTTTTATGCTCCTGGAATTTCTGGTCTAGTGATCTTTCTTTTCATTTTGATCCTCTTAATTAAAAATATAAATAAGGGCTATTTATATTCCTAAGGAACATTATGCTAATCTATCCATTAATGTGACTTTTCACTAGCAAAGACAGAGCTAGTATTTGTAGCCAGTTTTTTAAGACTTAATTCCAAACAATGTCTTATTTATTGTTTTTGTAAAATGGTAAATTCCTTTGTGCGTGGAATAGGGCAGTCGTGGCAAGCCGCCTGCCATCACACAGCGTGGCCTGTGATGTGACCTGAGACTCCATTCAGTCATTCCCGGCCATGTTCCCTCTGCTGGCTTTTCCCTGACTTCTTCATTACTCGGGTGATAATGTGTAGTGCCCCATTTCACAAAGGTGCCAAAATATCATATTAATCAAATATTTTTTCAGCCGATAGCAATATGAAGAGAGAAAGAGCTTTTAGAATTAAGCACATAAAACAATTTCATGATGTCCACAGAGTTTGCCTTCTGTAATGACAAGCATATTGATTGGGTCAAAACCAGATATTTTATTTAAAAATCAGCCAGGTGGTGTAGTAGTTAAGGTGTTTGGATTCCACAGGGTGAGTTCATGATTTAAGCCCAACACCTGGCGGCCTGGAAAACATACCAGGTGTGTGTGTGCGTGCGTGCGTGCGTGTGTATGTGTGCCAGAAATCTTGAGAGGAGAATGGAAGAGAAGAGATTGTGTTGTGGCCATCCCACCGGAGGGTGATTTTTGGTTTTCCCTCTCTTTGTCTCTTTGGAGAAGGCATGTCAAAAACTGAAGAACAAAAACAAAAGCAGAAACAACTCAAAATTGGCATAGGGCCAGCAGTTGGCATGGAGGTAAAGGCAGTTGGACCCCACATGGCTGACTGTGTGGTTCAAGTCCCACAGTTAGTGGCTTGAAAATCATGCCAGGTGTGTGTGTGTGGGTGCCCAGAATCCAAGGAAAAGAATGAAAGAGAAGGGATTGCAGCATGGTCATTACCAGGGGAGTGATTTCTCTCTCTCTCTCTCTCTGGCACACTTGCTCTAGAACAAACAAATAAACAAACAGAAAATCTCCACAAATGCTATCTATTTCCTCTATAGACAAGGATTAGTATTTTGTCCTTGCAAGGTACTTGACCAGAGCAGAAATGCAAGCTCTTTGTGTTGAATTACTGCATTTAAGTGACCCAAATACAGTTCCTGGGAAACAAATCATTAAAACCAAGGAAGCTGTCAGGAATAAGAGAGAAACTGCCATATTAGGGTAAGAGAACAGAGACTGGAACTGAGGGGCAGTAGGCTAAGTCAATATAAAATAAGGTTGAAAACCAAAAAGCTTAATATCAGAAGAAGTGGGAGTGTATGGTCACAGGAGACACAACAGAAGACAGCTAGCAAATCCCCAGGTTAGAGCTCCTGGGATTTAAAATAAGCGACCCCGCCCCATGGAGTCACCTCTTCCCGGCTGCAGAGTGTGTAGGGTCCTGACAGGATCAGAGTGTTCCGACCAAACCCTGCTCTTTCAAAACTCCCAGTAGCAAGGTACTCTTGATCCTAGAGTAAATCTTGAACTGTTGTTCAACTGTTGGTTAACATAACATTTCTATCTACTCAATCACAAATGTATTATGATGTATCCAGGAAGGGCTCAAAGAGGTTATGTAAAGACAAAGATGACTTTTAGGTTATCGAGGTCAACGTGCTTTGTAAAAGGGACTGGTGATGCACAGACTTAAGCCTGATTCCAGTGGAACAAAACAGTGTGCAACCTAGGGGACAATTTGGAATCTCCCGGCCTGTCACCAGGCAAATGTTGGCATTTCCAAGGGGTGTACATAAAGGAGTCTTCAAAAAGTTCATGGATAATGCAGAGAATGAAAACTAGGTATGAATTCGAGTCCCGGACCCAGTGGCTTAAACTCACACCGGGCGCGTGTGCGTGCGTGCCCAAGATCCTGAGAGGAGAATGGAGGAGAAGGGATTGCGGCGTGGCCATCCCCCCTGGGGGGTGATTTCTCGCTTTCTGTCTCTCTGTCTCTCTCTTTCTGGCAAGCGCACGTGCCTTATAGCAGCAACCTTTTTTAAAAAATTTTTTAGAAAAGAAAGAGTTCTGACTTGGGACATCCTGTCAGTCTCTATCTTAAGGATTTTATATGTAGTATATCATGAACTGTCAGTAGAAGAGGTAGGTGGCTCTCCTGAGAGCTCAGTTTTACTCTTCTTTGAGACTCGGGTTTGGTATACACTTAATAGAGAGCATTCCCTTCTACTCCTAATATTGTAGCCACAGATTTATTCTGTCTGTGTTATATATCTAGCTTATTCTTTATTATTTGACTTGGGGGGCCAGTAAACATTATTTTTTCTTTCTTTTTTTGGTAAAAGCCAAGTAAATATTTTAGGATTTGAGGGCACTGTAGCCTATGTCACAATGACTCAGCTCTGCTGTTATAGGTTGAAAGATGTGACCTAATGGGCATATCTGTGCTCCAGAAAAACTCGACTTATAAAAAGCAGGCGGCAGGCTGAGCTGAACTTGGTACGTGGGCCGCAGTGGGCCAATCTCTGGTAACTTTGTGTCACTTTCATTTTTCTTCTAAATTGTCAATTTGGCCTCATTCAACCAACTTAAGAGCTTAACGCAATTACGTTTATTTTCTTTCTCTTTTTCTTCTGGGATCTACCTTGTTTATAGCAGATGTGTGAGAACAGTGGAGATTCTGATTTTTTTTAACTTTTTAAAATTTCATTTTCTCTTTTACATTAAATCACATTACTTAGCTTACAATCTGAATATTTCAACATGTGAACATTTCTCCCTAGTCCAGTTGATAAAACTATAAAAGTATCTTCAACGGATAATACCACATTTCTTTGTCTCATTAATGCTTTGCCTACTTTTCTTATAAATGTCCTTCCTCAGACTCTGCTCTTCCACACTCACTGTACCTGGTATTTACATCCATTTACTGTGTTTCTATATCCTTTAGTCAGTCAGTTTCTCATAGAGTGCAGACACTCGGTATATATTAAGTGGGGACATACAACGTCTCTCCTTCATAGCCTGGCTTGCTTCACTCAGCAGTAAATCTTCCATATTCTTCCACTTTGTGACAAGTTTGGGCTTTATTTTTATTGTTATGTTTTATGGTTTTCATGTGTTCATATTTTGCCTTTGTTATGTGAATAATGCTTTCTTTGCTTATCTCTGGTCTGGCATTTAGAAAGGTGTGTATATTGTTTTTTGTTTTATTGATTAAACCTTTCAGAAGCATCCTTTTTTTTTTTTTTGAGAGAGAGATTTTTACTATAGGGCGCATGTGCTTGCTAGAGATTCAGAGAGACAGAAAGTGAGAACTTGCCCCCCAGGGACGTTGGCCACACAGCAGTCCCTTCACCTCTGTTTTCCTTCTGGGATCTTGATCACATACACATATGCACCTGGCATGGGTTTCAAGCTGCCAGGTCTAGGGCTCAAACCACAGTCGACCACATGGGAGTCCAGCGCCTTAACCACCACACCACCTCTGGTCCCTCAGAAGCATTCTTTCATCTATCCTTCTGTCATTATCATCGGGACAGTTTACAAAATTCCAGTTCTCACCCTCCAGGAAATGCAGTGGGATTGTATGAGCATCTCTTCTCCTCTGAGGTGTGGCCGATGACTTGTTTTGGCCAATGAGATGTGAACAATGCTGACAGGTGTCACACTGAGGAAGGTGACAAAGGGTGAGTGCACAACTTGCCATATTTACTTCCCCATATCTCAGTGATTTGGGAGCCTGGGTAGAGAGGGAGCTTCTAATGGCCTGGGCCCCCGTTGGCCATGGTGAGCGGTGTCTTCCTGCCCTCCTGCCCAGGTAGCAATAAACCTGGGTGCTTACGCCATCACTAGGCATCGATCTGAAGGGGAGGGGATGAGCATGTCGTGAAGATATCTGATCCTGAGTCCACTGCAGCGTCCTTCACAACAGCCACGATGTGGACTCGACCTCAGGTCTGTCAACAGCAGGAGAGAGGATGGAAATGTGGTAAATACACATACACGCACACACACAATACAGTATTATTCAGCCATGAAAAAGGATAAAATCCTGTCTTTTGTGGCAAAGTGGATAAGCCTGATGGGCATTATTGAAAGCAAATCAAGTCAGACACAGAAAGAGAAATATGCACATTCTTACTTGTATGTGGAAGCTGAAAAAGGATAACCTCTGAGATGTGAAGAGAGAAAGAAGAACTGCTCGAGGCCGGGATGGATGGGGAATAGAATGATATCTGTACAGGTAGATGAGGGACTATTTCTAGTGTTATGAAGTACTGAAAGGGTGAATATGGTTGTAACAATTTACCATATACCTCAGCTAAAAGAGAGGATTTTGAGAGTTTTCAACACAAAGTAATGACAAATGATGGATAAACTTATTACCCTGATGTAATCATTATAAATTGTATTCTTGTACTGAAAAATCACATTTTACAACATAAATAGGCACAGTTATTATATGTCAATTAAACAACAATGAATCAACCAACAAGAACAACAACAGCAAAATCTTGGTGAGGTTTAAGGGATGTTTCTACCTGCAGCAAAACCTGACCTACTCCGACTAGCAAAGAAACTGAAACCTTGAGGTGGGATGCTGCCAGGCCAAAAATCTAGAAAAGTGTTAATGAGGGATCAGCAGATGGCATAATGGTTATGTCACTGGACTCCCACGTAGTCGACTGCGGTTCACGTCCCAGATTCAGCGGCTTAAAACTCATGCTGGGTGTGTGTGCATGCATGCTCAAAATCCCAAGAGGAAAATGGAGAAGGGATTGTGGTATGGCCATCTCCCTGGGGAGTAATTTCTCACTTTCTGTCTCTCTGTCTCTTTCTGTCCCTTGGGTGAGTGCATGTGCCCCTTAGCAAGAAATCTCTCTAGAAAAAAGTGTTAATGTTGCAGGTTATGCAGAACTGAGACTTTCAGTGAAATCATCAATGAGATAACTTGAAAAGCAAATTGTGTTATTATGTCTCACTATGACAGAGTAAAGCTCAGCTTTAATTTGGCCAGGATCAAGTTAAGGGAACAGCCTTAATTTAACCCATTGATAAAGGTGTCAAGGTTCAGTCAGGGCAGCAGTGTCGGGAAATCCTTTCAGGTGAGCACAATAACTCCACTGTTGACATCTGTCAGAGCTGAAGAACTACAATTAGCTCAAGGCAGGAGAGGGATGAGAGAAGGAAAGGAACAGAGAAGGTGAGTGTGTGTGTGTGTGTGTGTGTGTGTATGTGAAGAAGCATAGTGTGAGAAGGCAAAGAGACACAGCACATCTAGGAAGTACATGAAAATATGTATTATGAAAAACTATTCTTGGATTTCAGGTTTTATTGTGCACCAAATACATACGTATTTTGATTTCACTTTTCCACAAAATTTTTTTTTTTTTGGAGAGGTTTTTGCTATAGGGCGCATGTGCTCGCCAGACAGACAGAGAGAGACATAGAGACAGAAAGCGAGAAATCACCTCCCGGGGGAATGGCCACGCCGCAATCCCTTCTCCTCCATTCTCTTCTCAGGATCTTGGGCATGCACGCACACGTGCCCGGTGTGAGTTTTAAGCCACCAGGTTGGGGATGCAAACTGCGGTCGACTACATGGGAGTCCAGCAACATAGCCATTATGCTAACTGCTGGTCCCTCCACAAACTTTTTGAAGTCCTTGTGCGTACATAGAGAAGGCCTAGCTGTGGCTAGTCATACTTGGAGCCTCCTGGAAGCAGGTAGATAAGAAGCCAAATTTTTGAGAGTTTATGCACTGACAAAAGAGCCCTCTGCACTTATTAACATAGGCTGTGATTGTTTGAGACTAAAGGTGACCGTTGGCCTTCCAAACACCTACAGATGAAGACAGTAGGCAGGAGAAGTGGCTCAGTCACTGAGGAGGGCAGAGTCCCTAAAACCCATTTCAGGCTCAGCCAAGGCCGATAACTGACAGCACAGAAATGCACAGAGACCACAGACGTCCAGAAAGTGGAGTCAGGGACACGTGAGAAGCAGCCCACTCCCAGTGGAGGCTCAGAAATACCACAGCGCAGTCACAGGTGAACAGTATGTTTGGAGCACTCCCTATTAAAATAGGGGATTTAACATGGGTTTGGTCTCTTTTCATGTCCTCCATCTCAACCTGTCTTGATGTAATTTGGGATTTTAGGTCTAGGTCCATCCTTCCTTCCTTTCTTTCAGTAGGGTTTTGCCATGTCACAGTCCTCCTGCCTCAGCCGCCCAGTGAGGACCACAGGTGCACATCATCACACCCAGCTCTTACCTAGACAGAGACTCAGTGTTGCCCAGACCAGCCTCGGGTTCACAATCATCTTCCCTCAGTCTCCCAGTATCTCTGGGATTACAGGTGAGCACAGCCATAGCCAACCTTTAGGTTAGACTGGGAATTGAACCTGGACTCTTATATGGTTCCACCCTGCAGAGCACAGTATTTTAGTAGCACATACTGTCACAGATGGGACAATTATTTATTATTTTTATTACTATTATTTAAAGTTTATTCATCTTTTTCCTTCATGAATGTGAGAGACAGAGACAAAAACGGAGAGGAAGGTGGTGTGGAATTGAAGACGCTGAATTTCCACATGGCCCATCTCCGCTCAAGTCCTGGATTTGGTGGCTTGAAAATCATGCTGGGCGTGTGTGCATGTGTGCACAAGTCCTGAGAGGAGAATGTAGGGGAAGGGATTGTAGCATGGCCATCTCCCCGAGGGGTGATTTCTCACTTTCCGTCTCTTTGACTCTCTCCAACAAACACATGCACCCTATGGCAAAAACAAAACAAAACAGCAAAAAGCAAACAAAAGAGAGGGAGAGAGAGAGAGAGGGAGAGAGAGAGAGGAGAGGAGAGACACAGACAAACACTCTCAACAGGGTCTCCCACCACACCGTCCCACACTGTCCCCCCAGCCTTTACAGCTGACCAGGACCGTGTACGTGTGTGCCCATCACGGACAGGTCCACGGGGGAACCAAACCCGTGCCCTTCTGTGTGGCTCCAGCATCACTTAAACAGAGCACTGCTGCTGCGTCGCCTAGTCAAACCTTGTTCTAATTTTTAACAACTCTTACCATGGAACTTGGTTTTCCAGAAAATAACATTGGCCTTTGTGTTTACTGCTGTACTCTGAATTGAAATAATTATTAGACATGCTTTCTGTCTTAAAATTTATCTATCTTTGAGCTCTTAACATTCTTCATTTCTTTCTGTAATTTTTTCAAGGGGAGTGAAGGAACTATGATTGAGCAACTGTCCAATTTCAGGGACAGGAAGTAACTCTTAAGAGCACCAAGTACTGGGACCAGCAGATGACGTAACGGTTCTGTCGCTGGACTCCCACATAGTCGACTGCTGTTCGAATCCTGGACCTGGTGGCTTAAAACTCACACCGGGCACATGTACGTGTGTGCCCAAGATCCTGAGAGGAGAATGGAGGAGCAGGGGTTACAGAGCAGCCACTTCCCTTCTAGGGGGTGATTTCTCGCTTTTCTCTCATTCCCTCTCTCTGTTTCTCTAGCAAGTGCATGTGCCCTATAGCAAAAACAAACAAACAAACAAACAAACAAAAAACAAACAAACAAAAAAAAACCTCCAAGTACTTCCTCTCCACACCCAGTGACTCAGGGTGTAACTTGGGGCCAGACAACTTAATATACCTGTTTCATCTCTCAAGGATGAAAAGACACTAGGGTTTTCTGAATTCTGAATTATTTTTGTGTAACGTTTAGTCTGATGTCAAAAATTAGAACATGTATGCAATTAGTTTCTCTTTGAAATAAATACTATCAAAAATTCAAGATAAGAATATGGCAAGAAACATATTTGGAAAGTGCTTTTCAATTGTGTGGAACCCCACAAGTATTTGGGTTCGGCGGGGCAGAAGTGTTTACTGCGAGCGTCTGCTGGTGTGAGCGCTGTGTAGAAGCTGAGAGGAGAGGGGTCTGTGGGCTGGGTCAGCCTCAGGCAGAGCTGGCGTGGCCAAGGAAGCATCCCTCTCTAGGTCTTTGCCACACCTCAGGACGGTGCTGAGCTGGTGCTCACAGGGAGCCACAGGGTTTGGTTGCCACCATCTCAGTATCTGCCTGTGCGATTGCTCCAGAGTGAGAGTGGGATCTGCCACTTCCTAAAACCTCTGTGCTCTGACTTGCTTCGCTGAATTTCTCTCCCATGGATACATAAAATGAGGTCAGAAATAATCGTGCTGGGCATGTCTACAGCTGTGGCAGCTGTGATTCTCCAAGTGTGCTCCCCTGCCAGCAGAGCAGTTGGGCATCCTCTTGGAGCTCATTAGAAACGCAACATCCTTAAGCCCTACCCCAGACTCTGCGAGTGGGGTCCACAATCTGTGTTTGAACAAGCTCTCTAGGGATTCTGGTGCACGGTGCAATTTAAGAACCACAGTTGGGGGACCAGCAGTGGCATAATGGTTACATCATTGGACTCCCATCTAGTCAACGATGGTTCGAGTCTTGGACCCGACAACTTAAAACTCACACGGGGTATGTGTGTGTGCGTGCCCAAGATCCTGAGAGGAGAATGGAGGAGAAGGGATTGCGGCGTGGCCATACCCCCGGGGGTGATTCTCGCTCTCTGTCTCTGTCTCTCTGGCGAGCACACGTGCCCTATAACAAAAAAGAAAAAAGAACCACTGTTGTAGAGAATCATTCATTAATGAGAGGCCAAATCAAAACTCTATCTTTATCTATATATAGATACAGCTATATAACTACCAGCAAAAGCAAAACAAACCAAATTTCTCTTTACTTGGAATTACCCGTTGTGGGATTGTGTCTACAGCTGTCGAGGTAAAGATGGAGTCTCCCAGGTGTTTAAGACTGTTGACCAGCTCTGACCAGGCAATCCAAATAAGTCTCAGATTCACACTGAATGGCAGCGCTCCCTTTCTAGATATTAATAAAGTAACCACAGCTTAAAAATGGAAGATTTCATTATTAGCCTGTTTTTAAAAAGCCTTGGATTCAGGGTACGGAGTTTGATCTTGGCTCCATGACAACAATGAATAAGTTAGATTTTCAGCAAGGAATGATGTGACCAGGTCTGATTTTCAGAAGCCATCCCTGGGGGCAGCTTGGGAGAAGGCGGGTGGCTGCAGAGGGTGAAGGGTTGGACACAGTGAGACCAAGTGGGCGTGTGACAGGCTGGGAAGGGGCGGGCAGTGTTTCTGGCTGAGATGGACCATCGACGTGAGGACAGAAGTCCCTCCAGTTCTGTCCCAGGAACTCCTCCAGCTTCACTTCTGCCACTCAGCCCCCATCCCAGCATTCCAGATTGTTCCACCCCCACACACTGTGCATATTGGATGCTTCTTCCTTTTTTCACAGAAACCTCCCAAATACCTTTTATGATCTAAGTCAACTTTGCTCATCTTGGCAAACCCTTCCTCCTTCTCTTTGCTGAGTTCTTTGCCCTATCTTCTGAATCCCAACGGCACTTTGTATTTTTGTTACAGACCAAGGCATCAGTGTTTGATTGTCATTAATCTGTTTATGTGCCTCTTTTTCTCATTATGAACTCTTTGAGAATTTTATCACTTACATGATCATTTATTCAACAACAACAAAAATTTTATTTTTGGAGAGATTTTCGCTATAGGGTGTGTGCACTCTCCAGACAGACAGAGAGAGACAGAGAGACAGAAAGCCGCAATCCCTTCTCCTCCATTCTCCTCCATTCTCCTCTCGGGATCTTGGGCACACACGTACACATGCCTGGTGTGAGTTTTAAGCTACCAGGTCCAGGACGCGAACCACGGCCAACTACGTGGGAGTCCAGCGACATAGCCATTACGCTAACTGCTGGTTCCCAACAAAAAAAAATTTTTAAAGCATTTTGCTATGGGGCATGTGTGCTCCTGAGAGAAAGACAGACAGAGACAGAGAAAGAGAGAGAGGAAAAGTGAGAAACCACCCTCCAGGAGGACGACCATGCTGCAATACCTTCTCCAGTTTCCTCTCCGGATGTTGAGCATGCACACACACGCGCCTGGTGTGCTTTCAAGTCATTGGTCTGGGGCTCAAACCATGCAGTCATCCATGTGGGATCCAGCACCGTGGTCTCCATGCCACCTACTGGACCCTTCCACAAATGTTTTTAAAGGACTTATTTTGTGTTAGAAGCTGTCTAAACAAAGCAGGTCCCTGCTACTCTTAAGAGGGAGATAGGGAAACACCTGACAGAGTAACGGTCTAACGGTCTAAGTTGCGATGTACTGGGGCAGGGAGAGCAGAGGGATAGGGATGGTTTGGAGGTATGCTGTCTCGTATGGACAAGGAGCCTTTGAGAGAACCCCTGAAGACAGAGAGGGAGTGGCCTCGTGAATTTCAGGGGGAGTAAGGGGTAAGTACAGATAAGTACAGTGGCCCTGAGGTGGGTGTGGGTGTGTAAGTACGGTGGCCCTGAGGTGGGAGTGGGTGTGTGAGTGCGGTGGCCCTGAGGTGGGTGTGGGTGTGTAAGTGCGGTGGCCCTGAGGTGGGTGTGGGTGTGTAAGTGCGGTGGCCCTGAGGTGGGTGTGGGTGTGTAAGTGCGGTGGCCCTGAGGTGGGTGTGGGTGTGTAAGTGCGGTGGCCCTGAGGTGGGAGTGGGTGTGTGAGTGCGGTGGCCCTGAGGTGGGAGTGGGTGTGTGAGTGCGGTGGCCCTGAGGTGGGTGTGGGTGTGTGAGTGCGGTGGCCCTGAGGTGGGTGTGGGTGTGTGAGTGCGGTGGCCCTGAGGTGGGAGTGGGTGTGTGAGTGCGGTGGCCCTGAGGTGGGAGTGGGTGTGTGAGTGCGGTGGCCCTGAGGTGGGTGTGGGTGTGTGAGTGCGGTGGCCCTGAGGTGGGTGTGGGTGTGTGAGTGCGGTGGCCCTGAGGTGGGAGTGGGTGTGTGAGTGCGGTGGCCCTGAGGTGGGAGTGGGTGTGTGAGTGCGGTGGCCCTGAGGTGGGAGTGGGTGTGTGAGTGCGGTGGCCCTGAGGTGGGAGTGGGTGTGTGAGTGCGGTGGCCCTGAGGTGGGTGTGGGTGTGTGAGTGCGGTGGCCCCGAGGTGGGTGTGGGTGTGTGAGTGCGGTGGCCCCGAGGTGGGAGTGGGTGTGTGAGTGCGGTGGCCCCGAGGTGGGAGTGGGTGTGTGAGTGCGGTGGCCCCGAGGTGGGAGTGGGTGTGTGAGTGCGGTGGCCCCGAGGTGGGAGTGGGTGTGTGAGTGCGGTGGCCCCGAGGTGGGAGTGGGTGTGTGAGTGCGGTGGCCCTGAGGTGGGAGTGGGTGTGTGAGTGCGGTGGCCCTGAGGTGGGAGTGGGTGTGTGAGTGCGGTGGCCCTGAGGTGGGAGTGGGTGTGTGAGTGCGGTGGCCCTGAGGTGGGTGTGGGTGTGTGAGTGCGGTGGCCCTGAGGTGGGTGTGGGTGTGTGAGTGCGGTGGCCCTGAGGTGGGAGTGGGTGTGTGAGTGCGGTGGCCCTGAGGTGGGAGTGGGTGTGTGAGTGCGGTGGCCCCGAGGTGGGAGTGGGTGTGTGAGTGCGGTGGCCCCGAGGTGGGAGTGGGTGTGTGAGTGCGGTGGCCCCGAGGTGGGAGTAGGTGTGGCTTGTTCTAGGAATGGACATAGTAGAAGTAGGAGAGGTAGGTTCAGGTGAGGCTGGGGAAGCCATGGGGACACAGATTGTCATGTCTGACAGCAAGCACCCAATAAATATTTTTTGACAAAATGGAAGAATGGGTAGTACAGTCCAGTCAAAAAACACAACAAACGAAAACATCCCGTCATGCAGAGTATCAGGAGTAGGTTCAGGTGCAGCCAGGGAGTGGGATGACTGAATCAGTCGTCAATACTTCATCTCTCTGTTAATTTGCAAATTAATAAATTTGTGTATTTACTGTAGAACTTATTCCCTGTATTTTTATAGTTTCTCTTTCTTTCTTTCTTTCTTTCTTTCTTTCTTTCTTTCTTTCTTTCTTTCTTTCTTTCTTTTTTTTTTTTTTTTAAATGTGTGTGATAGAGAGAGGGAGGGACAGAGGGTAGACAGGTGTTTTGACAGGGGCTCGCTAGTCAGCCAGGACCACAGGCCACCACTCCCTGCCTGCGTAGGGAGGGCCAGGACCACAGGCCTCCATGCAGTCGTAGCCACAGCATCCCCTCCCACTTGCACCACGCTGGCTGAGCCTGATCATTTTAATAGAGCTCATAGTAACAGCTCTGACTTCCATTATTCCCTCTGCGTATCTCCATGACACCCTTCATCTCCTAAAAACATCCAGAGACCAGGTGGTGGCACACTAACAGAAGTGGGCTCTCCTGGGAAAGGCCCTGGGTTCGCATCCAAGGACCTCCCCGAGCACACTGGGAAATGAAGTGCCAGCTAGAGAGCTGGGTGAGGGCGACTGGGCATGGGTTGTGGCATGAGGGCCCATGGGGTTCCTCTCTGTCTCCTTGTTTCTCTTTCTCCATATCTTTCTCTCATAGAAGAAATAAACACACTGAAAAAAAAAATGTTAAATACCTGAAATAGCCCGTGACCTCGATATTTACAGTTCTATAGACTATAACCCTTGTGGAGAGCGTTTCTGATGAGGACATTATTCACTGCTAAGTTTCCATAAATCATCGGAAGAGTTGCTTTGTCCTCACCTGTGCTTTAGATGAAAAACGACAACTTACCAATTGCTAAAAGCCGACAGACTGTGTGTATCTGATAACAGGAGGCCTGGGAAAACTCGGTGTAACTGAAAGCACTTGTCACATGATAGAAATTAAACGTGAACTCCAAAAGTAAACTTCATAAGCTTTATACAAAGATAGCCTCTGAAATCTCTTTTGAAGACATCTCCAGTTTTGCCCAAATCTCCCTGCGTGCGGAATTCTGGAATTGCTAGGAAATTCACTGCCCTCGTCTGGTCTGAAATGAGGACAACACCTGCCTGCGTGCCACTGTGGGCCTCGCACATGGCGATGCACAATGGAGGTCACTCTTTAATGACGACCAAAGCGAGAACTAAGAGCAGGATGGCTGTGCAGATGCTTTTAAGCCAAAGTGGCACAGAGTGCAGAGGCTGCTCACAGACCAGGACGCGAGTCTTCAGGGGCTTGATGATGCGCCCTCTCTGGGTCAGAATGGCACCTCGGGCCCCAGCCCACCTCCCTGGCCCCTGTAGGCGGTACTGGTATGGGGTGCATGGTCCAAAGAAGATTTCCATGGCCAGTTTTGGGTCCCACAGGAAGAAGGAGAGCAGGCTGGGCTTCACTCCTATTTCCGAAGCAATTTCATCCATGTAATCCACATACTGCACTCTGCGGGCATCCCGAGGGTTATTCAGGAACCTGAAGGGAAAAATCGGAAACTCTGAGTCCAATGGTGACGTCCAGCCCAAGCATAAAGACACTGGGTGGACCTTGTGTGAGGGGTAACGTACACTTAGCAATAGCAACTGAGCGACTGTGACTTCGACAACAACTGTTTCCAATTACTCTGGCCTCAGTGATTGCTAACAAAATATTTATGCATGTAGGTTTTTTTCTCCCATGAATTTTTCAGACGTGTACAGTATCCTCAACCGGACTGGTGTGAAGCGTATTCATGTTGGGAAAATTCACTTTGCAAGTTAAGTGCTGTATAGTGATTGAATGTATAAAAGAAATTAAAGTAAAATAAAATAAAATAGATTTTAGGAAAGTTTTTGAATGGTAGTGGGTGGGTTTTAGAAGATTTTTGTCTTGTTGATATTTTCCATTTCCTAAATTCCGCATTTTGGTCATACATCTATCTGGTTCTTATCCAGGCTGTAATCTCATCTCGTAAATCCGTGGTGAGGGCTCTGATGAACGAATGGTACTGGTCTGTTATTTAGGTTTCTATGACACTAATTTGATTTGAGTGCTACCAAAAAGCAATTTCTGGCCCACTTTCTTAAATCAAACTTGCTGGATAACTGGCTGTTCTAAGTACATAAGGCCTTTGATTGCAGAACATACGCTGTGACATTCACATTGGACATTCTTGACAGTATTTGTTGAATAGAAATAAATTAAATTCCCAATGTCAGTGGTTGAGAATAATTTTCCATTAAGATTTGGCATGATCTACAAACTTCTGACCTCACATCAGAATTTTAATCAGATTCTGTAGCGATTTGTCAACTCAGTTTGCACATTGATTGATCTTTCCAACTGTTTTAAAGAATGAAGCAATTCTTCACTTATATTTTCTTACGCTGTACATCTCTGAGGCTATCCTGAATTTACAATTGTGTACTGCATCTACTGTTCCATGGACTTAAAACAAAATCTCGCCATTCCATGGTGGACTACACTGTGTCCATTCCATCCCGAAACCCTTCCGTACATAACATCACACTTGGTTTAGAGGAAATTTTAAAAAATGATAATATGAAATTTCACCTAGGAAAATAGACCCAGCTTCTATGGTGAGAAAACTGTAAAGAATTTTTGACAGGCAACAGATCCATCTAAACATGTTCAATTGACTTTCACCATGAAACAAATTTCTTACTCTTTTTCAAATTTTTTTCTCTTCTTTTTTATGTCAGCCATCATGCCACTCATTGAAGGTAATTTGTTCAATCCTAGGAAAGAAATTCCAATTTTGAATATAGCTTTCTTTTTTAAGTTCATTATTTATTTATTCCACAGGAGAGAGGGAAAGAGAGAAACACAGAAAGGCAGAAACATGTACCCCCCCCCCCACAGCATCTTTATAACATGATCTAGCCCTGGGCTCCACCAGCCTGGATCACAGAGGGCTGTGCCTGGCATGCCCACGGAGGTCCTAGGATGTGAACTTGGCACCTTCCCGTGTGAGTTCAGTTACATCATCCTGCACCACCACTTGGGCCCCGAATAAGGCTTTCTTATTGAGAAGATGTGGTCTCAGGGAGAAATGGGTGCCCTGAGGATCAGTTTGGCAGAGAACGTCATGAGTGAGGTAGCACAGGACGGTAGAAGAAGGATCCAGGAGTTGTTCTGGAGTGCCCTGCGCTCAGTGTTTTAGCAGACACAAGCATGTGCCCTATCATGCCTGATGAGTTCAAATTCTGATGAAAAGACTTCAAAGTCTGTGAAGAATGAACTGGAGGGAGTCTTGCTCAGCTGACAAGGTACAACTTAGTGTGTTTGTAATCTCGTTACCCAAATATTCACTCTGGCTCTCTTAAATAGTGAGTTATGCTTGTTTATTGATGCTCCGACTTACTTTACAAATACAGATGTAGCTACTGATAATGTCTCAATGTCTTCTAATTGCTTTCTTTGGATAGATATTTATTCCTAATCTTCTATTTCTTCCTCTTTTTTTTTTTAAGAGAGATTTTTGCTACAGGGTGTGTGCACTTGCCAGAGAGACAGAGAGAGAGAGAGAGAGAGACAGAGAGAGAGAGATAGAGACAGAAAGTGAGAGATCACTCCCCAGAGGAATGGCCATTCTGCAATCCCTTCTCCTCCAGTCTCCTCTTGGGATTTGGGGCACGCACACACACACACACACACACACACACACACACACGCCCGGCATGAGTTTCAAGTCTCCGGGTCTGGGACTTGAACCATGGTTGCCTATGTGGAAGTCCAATGATGTAACCATTACACCATCTGCTGGTTCCTCTAATTTTATATTTTAGCTCATGAAAGGCACCTTCCTACAACTGCCCTTCATTCCTAAAATGGATGACATTCTATGTTTTGAGGAACAGAATGTTCTGGGAAAAAAGTGGGAAATTTTTTAAAGAAGGAGACAAATGAGCAGAATTATTACAGTGTGATTCGTTTCATAAAAGTAGGTTTTGAATGTGTTGCTACCAATTCATTCTCAACCTTAGAATTAATGATATAATAAAGAATAATAAATAACTACAACAATGGCTAATCTCCATTTAGTCAATATTTATTGAATGCCTACAAAAGCCAAGGTGCTTCCATAGGTTAACCATAGTTAGTAATAATTTACTGTATGTTTCAAAATAGCCGGAGGAGAGGATTTTGCATGTTCCCAAGCCAAAGTAAGGATGAACGTTTGAGATGATGGCTACGCTAACTACTGAATTTATCATTACACATTGTATTCAGGTACTGAAAAATCACTCTACCCCAAATGTGTACAATTGTTACTGCTCAATTAAAAATTCAAAACAAAGTCAAAGTTAATTGTTAATTCTTACCTCCCTGCAGAGGCGATAGGTTAGTGTGTATGTATATATATATATATATATATATATATATATATTTTTTTTTTTTTTTTTTGGAAAGGTTTTTGCTATAGAGCATGTGCGCTCGCCAGAAAGACAGAGACAGAAAGTGAGAAATCACCCCCCATGGGGGATGGCCACGCCACAATCCCTTCTCCTCCTGGGATCTTGGGCACGCACATGTGCCCAGCGTGAGTTTAAACCACCAAGTCTGGGACTCAAACCGTTGTCAACTACGTGGGAGTCCAGTGACATGGCCATTACGCCATCTGCTGGTCCCGAGAGGCTAGTATTGATGGGAAGTAACAGGTAAACTATTTGCCAGTGTTGCTAGGTCTGTTCTGGACTATCCCCAAATCAAAGGGAGGATATGTTTTGCCTATCTCTCAAGCGTCCATTAGAAATGTAATGAGGACGTGGGTGAACATGCTGGGGTCACAGGGCCACCGGAGCCGCGCCACAGCACAATAAAGGGCAAGGCTCCATGACCAGGTCAACCTGGCTTTGAAGCCAGCTCCGCCATGTACTGGCCACATGACCGTGACAGGGTACTTGCCCTTTGCAATGTCCTCATTTGTAAAACCAGGAGGGACGTGTCCCGAGACCTCCATGGGATGACTGGAACCACGGACAGCACTGACCCCTCCATAGACTGTGATTTTCCGTGATTAAGTACGAGTCATGGATCAGGCACAGTCAGAGATTATAGTAACAGTAACTAATGATAAAATAGAACAATCATAACCGTATCGGATGGTAACAGTTACATGAAGGTGGTCTCCCTCTCTCTGTCTCCCTCTCTGTCTCTCTCTGTTCTCACCTCTTTCCCGACCCTGGCTGATGGCAGGTAACTAGAACCATGGAAGGTGAAGCAGCGAGTAGGGAAGACAGACTCCCCGCTTGAGGGTGAGCTCTCTCTGTCACTTACTATACTAACGCACCCTTGCAGAGCTCTGAAGAATTATTGCTGGGACCAGTAGATGGTGTGATAGTTACATGGCTGGACTCCCACGTCATCAACTGCAGTTCGAGTCACCAGATCAGGTGGCTTAAGTCTCATGCCAGGCATGTGTGTGCATGCCCCAAAATCCTGAGAGGAGAATAGAGAAGGGATTGTGGTGTGACCATCTGCCCAAGGGGTGATTTCTTGCTTTCTGTCTCTCTCTGTCTCCCTGGCAAGTGCATGTGCCCTATAGCAAAAATATCTCCTCCCCCCCCCCCCCCCCCAAAAAAAAAGAGAATTATTTGCCAGTGAGTTGTCATTTGATAATACTGGGTTGTCGGAAAAGTCATGATGTAGTTTTTATATATAAATATATGTCATGACTTTTCTGATGACCCAGTAGCTTAAGGTAGTAGTTTTGAGGTAGTTGTATTTTAAATTTTCATATAGGAATCCTGAAGATTAAATACATAGGTGTCAAACACTGGAGTAACAGATCTCAAAAGTGACAGTATTTCAGACATTGTGAAAGTTAACTGCAGAGAGATTTTGCCGCAGCAGAACCTTACAATGCCTCTGAAATCACACCACTGGATGGCGACTTTTTCTAAATATGCACGTGGTTAGCACGTACCCTTGAATATGCGGGCCGCCCACCGGCTCTGCATTTCCGACGTGGGAATAGTGGCTCCTACTGGCTGGAGGATGCCAATAAATGCTAGTGTCGGCTTCTCCAGCTGTGGGGGGAACACAAATTTAAACATAGAACACTGGTTGTCCAGAACTGTGGGATCATTTTCCAAAAAAGAAAAACAGAAAGTATATCCAGTGGCAAAGATGATAATATCGATGTCCTCTTCTGTGCCGTCTTCAAAGATGACCGACGTCTCAGTGAACTCTCTCACGTTCGGCTTCATCAGAACTTGTCCAGAAATTATGTGGTTGGGCAGGTCATCACTGATAGTAGCTTGGTGGCTCAGAAATCTAAAGAATAAAAATGAAAGTCTGGAAAAACTTATAAAGTTTTTTAAATTATTTTTCATTTTATACATTTAATCACTGTATATCACTTTGCATGTAAGTTGGAAAGGAGTTGAGCTAAGAAAAGGCTTACCAGAAGAATTACATTTTTGTTTTCCAAAAGATTCCTTTTCCTCAGTACTCTTCCTGAAGTTTAACCAAATAAATATTTTGTATTTATCAGAATGCTAATAGTATTTATTAATGCCTGCTATTTGCAAAAAGATTTTTGAAAAGTGACAAATAGCATATTTTAATGATACATGGTACCTAACTTCTTGAAAATAATTTTTTTTTAAAGTTTAAAAAAATTTAGGGACGAGCAGATGGCATAATGGTTACATCACTGGACTTCCATGTAGTCAACTGTGGTTCAAGTCTTGGACCCGGTGGCTTAAACTCTTGCCAGGCATTTCCAACAAAATCCCGAGAGGAGAAGGGAAGAAGGGACTGTGGTGCAGCCATCGCCCCTGGGGGTGATTTCTCGCTTTCTGTCTTTGTACCTCCAGCAAGTATTTGTGCCTTAAGGCAAAACTCTCTTTAAAAAGAAAACAGTTTGAAAAAATCACCAAGGTGTCCATATTGGAACAGAAACCTCGGATCATATTCTGATTTCATTTAGTTAGTTAATTTATAAATTATTTCCTCTATGAGAAGAGAGAAAAGGAGGGAGGAGAGAAAAGGGAGGGGAGAGAGAGAGAGAGAGAGAGAGAGAGAGCCCCCAAAAGGGTCTTGATGCCAGGATCCACCCCTAGCTTTCAGCCAGCCCAGGATCACAGGCACTGTGTGCTCTATTTACTCAAGGAGTTCTTTGGACTTGAACCATGAACCCTCCCATATGAGAATGCCTTGTAGAGCATAGCATTTTACCACTGCGATACCACCTGGACCTGTCTGATTTCCATTTTGAGAACCTACATGACATGTTCATAAATCTTACCAGAATATTTACCGCTAATACATCCTGCTTCTACCTTTATCTCCCTATAATTTCCCCTTCATTCAGCAGCTTCAGTGGTCCTTTGAAAAATATGGAAATGTTACTCAATGGTTTTCTATTAATATTTCACTGAAGAATAAGAAATGAAGTCACCACCATGTCTTTGTCCTGCATAGTTCTATATGACGTACCCATCCTGTCTTTCTGAACCCGTTTTCTTCTTCCTCCCTTCCCAAGTTCTCCAGCTACACCTGATCCATTGATCTTCCTTGACCAAATCATGCTTACTCTTGTCTTTGAACTTGCTGTTTTTTCTGCCTGAAATGTTATTCTCTCCTATATCTATAGGGGTCACCCAGACACTTGTTACAGATCCCTATTTGAATGCAGCCACTCCATCTGCAAGGCAGCTCCAGGCCTCTCCCTGTTCCCAAGCCTGCTTGTGTTTCTACACAGCACGCACTCGCTCATGTCCTGGCATTATATATTGACTCATTGGTTTCTCTCCTATTAGAAAGGGGGCCCAGCGAGAGCTAGGATACCATCTGGCACAGCGAGCATTCCACCCCAGTACCCAGAACCCTACTTGACCACAGCAGGAACTCAAAAAATATTGATTGACTTTATCTAAGTTGTATAGATAGGCAATTTTGTGTGTTTCTCCATTTATACTCCCAACAGCCAGGTAGACAGAGACTGCACTTACCGACACCAAAAAGAGAGAGAATGCATTACTACTCTAGGTTACATGGCAGATCCAATGCATTAATAAAGCACCAGAGATTTGGTAAGCCAGGGCTCGTGAAGGCGGAGCCACTATTATCTTACCGCACTTTATGTCAAACTGCCCATTATGCTAACTCTCACAGTAGCACAAACATTTTTTTTGTGAAGTGTGTGTATATATACATATATATATATACATATACATATATATACACACACACACACACACATATAGTTATATATATATCATATATATGTATGATATCTACCTATCTTTTTTTTTAGAGAGAAATTTTTTCTATAGGGTACATGCATTCACCAGAGAGACAGAGAGAGACAGAGACAGAAGGTGAGAAATCCTGGGGGCGGATTTCCCCCTGGGGGGGATGGCCACACAGCAATCCCTTCTCCTCCATTCTTCTCTTGAGATCTTGGCCATGCACGCACTTGCACCTGGTGTGAGTTTTATGCCACCGGGTCCAGAACTTGAACTGCGGTCAACTACACGGGAGTCCAGTGACATATCCATTGTGCTATCTGCTGGTTATCTCTCTCTCCCTCTCTCTCTTTTCTCCCATGATGACAAAATGAATCCATAATTTTAATGAAGTATTTTGTAAGCAGTTATTTATTTAACTTTATTATTATTATTTTAAATTTTTCTATAGGGCATGTACACACACTAAAGAGAGAGGAAAAGTAAGAAAGTCGAGCTGCCAGGTTGGGGACTCAAACCACAGTTAGCCATGTAGGAGTCGAACACCTTAACCACCGTGCCACCTGCTGGCCCCCTAATGAAGTATTTTTAACTGAAATATACTTATATTCCACATATAATACTTGAGTAAATATTCACTAAAGGGAAAAGTTTTTTTTTCTTTCCTCACATTTTGAAGCAAGGCTTTATTCTATTACCCCTATTTGTATTAATCATCTAATGTTTATGTTTGTTCCAAATTTTACTTCTTAGAGCTCCAGAGGTATTTACTGTTGGCTCTTACATAGCATTTGGTGAACTCCACATTCCTCTCCCTCTTCCTCATTATATGTGCAGGTTTTTACTGTGTCTTCACGGGGGAGACCTTCAGTCTTCCTTCATCGCTTTCATTGTCTCTCTCAGAAGATTGTTCTGGCTCCAGAATGCATGTTTTTGAGGTTTGGCATTTGAAAAAGAACACTACATCTCAGGCAGACAAGAACTGCCTTTGTACGAAAGCTGGATGACCTTCCCTTGTTTACAGCACACCTCCTGATGAGCCTTCACTGCCCTGAGTGTTGGGGCAAGGGAGCAGATGAGCTCGCTTTAACTCACATATGCAATAGGTACACACCAAGGTGCTCCGATAATATTGGACACTTGACCTTTCTGGTACTTTCTCCGTCCTAATTCCTCTTCTTCCTACTGAGTTTCCTCCCTCTCTACCTTGTCCTGCTTCTTTCTGGCCAGACCTAGCACTCCCCACATGGCCCTGCATGATACGAAATTTCTTGGGAAACAGAAAAGAAATGTGAATCCTTCTTTTAATAGCATTGGCCCTTTCATGTTATTAGTTAACTCTTTAAATTAATTGCCATGGGTATGCTTTAAAAGAGTTGGAAAATTGACAATGTAAAACAAAGCAAATTGTTGAGCATTAACTGTATGCCAGATACCAGTACAAGCTATGCATGTATTTTCTTATTTAATACTCCCAAGAGGGGACCACCAGGTGGTATGGTGGTTAGGGCACTGGACTCCCACATGGCTGATCACAGTGCAAGTTCTGGACCTGGAGGCTTGCTTTCTCACTTTCCTTCTCTCTCTCTGTCTGTCTCTCTCTGATAAGCACACGTGCCCCACAGCAAAATTTTAAAACAACAACAATAATAAATAAAATAAAATAAATAATTAAAAAATACTCCAAACAGCCCTCTACTTTGGCACTAACATTATCCCCATCTCATGTAAGGACAATGAAGCAAGAGTTATGTACATTCGCCAATAGCACATGGTCAGTAAGTGGTGAAGCTGGGCTCCGAATCAGAGCTGGGTGGTCCCAGAGTTCTATGCAAAGTAAAGAAATTATAAATTGCATTTCAAAGGATTTCCCCTCTCCAGAGTGTCTCCTCTTATTGCTTTCTATTAACAAATTCCCAATTATTCCTTTTGTCCTGGGAAAAACTGAAGTTGACTTTTATGACATAATACACCATCTGTTGCTGGTGTATCCCATGAAGGTTGTGGATTCTAAAGAAGTGAACAGTTGCCTGAGCATGAAGGGCAGGGACAGATAAAGCTCCTGCCATCTTCCCGAAACTTGATTTCATTCCTCTAAGGCAAGTGAGTAGAATGACCCAGAGAAGCAAGAGAAAAGAGACAAGGATTAACATTCTCCTGAGATGGCGGAGTCTGTTTTCAAGGTGCTGAACAAGGTCTCTAAACCAGCTCTAAGTTCCAAGTCTGTCCTGCTCGCCCCAAAAGGTAGAGGTCAAATTATTTTTTAAAAATTGTAGAACATACCTGTGTTGGGGTTGCAAACCATAAACTTCATGGTTAAATCGAGCATTTAATTTATTTTCTGCCCATCGGTTGATTAAGAATGCTGGGTAAATTTTGTTGAACACAGAGTTAAAACGAGTGAAGAGGACTGTGTCCATGGGCATCCCATGGTCCCAGACCCGGTTCCAAATCCATGCACCCCGTCTTGTGCTGAGAAACACCTAAGAGAGAATGCAAATATATTAAAAACAACTACCACACAATACATTTCCTTTCAAAGGATGCTTTTGTCAGCTTTTCAAGATCTCTTATTTGGCACAGAAGGAGAAATGGATAAGAAATCACTTGACTTTTTAGCCTAAAGCATTCCTCTCTTCTCAAATTCAGGTAGACTGACAGGTAGAGTGACACACAGACTCTCACACTCACACAGATACACGTGACCTGGTGCTGAGAGCTCCAGAGACCCACCCCAGCCTCCCTCTCAAGATCATGCACTTGCCCTTTGAACTTTCTCGAAAGCACTGTCCTCTGCCTGTAGTCTCTTAAGGGCCAAATTCCAGACAAACAAAATGATGTAAGAAGACTAGAAACCAACAAACTGACACCTAAGATCCCATCCATTTGCTAATTACAACATTAGAGTATCTAGAACACTGCTAATCATGTCTGTACAAGCCAATTAGGAAAGGGGTCAGAGCTGTGGGAGGTCAAATGTCATGTCAATTAAAAAATAAGGAAAATCTTAAAAATGGTCTCTTGGTCCATTTAAATGTGAAGCTCTTGGCTGAGCTGAGGAAACCTCCACTTTTGGTAAATGTTAGCAATTTAGTCATCACTTTTACTCCAATCTTGTTTTCTTTTCTTTGTAATAGATGACCAAAATGTCTACGAGACCAGACGTGAAGAGGAGATGAACAGGGCTGAGCGGCGCGGGTCACACCGCACACTTCATCCTGTGCTGACGTCTCGGCGTCAGCTGCCCTCGCACGCGAAGGCGGGGAATGGGCAGAGCCAAACCTGTGCGGCTACGTGACTGAGCTCAACCGCCAAGTCGGCTCCAGAGTTTCCGATACCGACCACCACGATTTTCTTCTCCCGAAATTTCTCTGGACTCTTGTACTCCTGGCTGTGGATGTATTGACCTTTGAACCGTTTGATTCCTGTGGGCAAGAGTAGAAGGGCTCAGGCCTTGATCCTTATTTTGTTTTGTTTGTTTAATTGCTGGAATATCTTGAAGCTTATCTCTGCGCTCCTTGGACAGCTTGCCATAGCATCTCACCTGCTGCCTGCAGAGGCCAGCTTCAAGGACATGGCCGCCCAGCCACGTCAGGTGGAACGAATCCTGTGCTTGTGTTCTAGACTGTAAGTTCTATGCCAGTCAGAGCTCTAGATTTCTGAGAAATCTGGGCATCTCATTTTTGCCTCGTTTTTACTTACCTGAATTCTACCAAACCTTCAAAGAGGAGCTCAGCTCTTAGTGAAGTAAAACACCTTCTTCATCTGTCACCCTATTATTTACAGCTACTGCTTCCAACCTGGTTTCCTTTGTCTCGTTTTCCTGACCAAGCGCTCATCCCTAGTTTCTTTTGTCCCTGGGCCCAGGATACCTTCCTGTTAGCAATATCACTCTATTCAGGGAACATATGCTCCAAAATCATCCATAAGATCCAAAGCTTGGAGGAGGTAAGGAATTCTTATTTTTCCCAAGAAAATTCACTCTAAATTAAAGAGAAATCTTATATGGCAAAGCCATAGAAGCTGATTAATTTTGTGATGTTCTTATTTTATTTTAAATTTTTTTGTAGGGTGTGTGTGATACGGGACAGTGCTATTCAGTCCTTATCGAGATTCCATCCCTGCTGAGCTCCTTTCTTGCCCACAAAATCTGCTCTAAAACGTAAGCTTTCTCCTGTAGGCTCATCTTTGAGCCTCACCTTGCAGACTTCTGGGATGAATCTGGCTGTTCCCAGACTCTAACTTCCCCGAGTTCTGTTGTTTGTGGCTGGGCTACACCACCAATCAATTACCATGTTGTAGCTACTGCAGTGACTTCCTGTCCACTCAGATCCCTCTTATTCCTTGAAGATAACTCTTTTTGTTATTTGTTTGAAAGAGCAAAGATCTTAGGTGAGTTTCTCAGCTCCTGAAAATGACTGTCAGCCATCCTTCTCCTGTCTTCTTTTCCCCGGTAGAGGTTTCTGTTCCATTCCAAAATGAGCCCTTCACCTGAGAGTCAATGTGAGAGGAGACCCTGAAGCCATACAAACCCTAGGCATGAATCTCAGCTCTTTCACTAGTAGCTACAAACTGAATGTGCCAAGTGGAAATCATTTTGCCTATTGCATAGGAATGGCATAAGGATCCCTCGAAATGCTCCTATGACATATAACGTTTTTGAAAGACAAGTTTACCTCTTTTCTTTGAGTGTCTCCAATCCCATCTCATCCCATCCCAATTGCAATCTGTTTTAAGATGCACAGTGACTCAGCTATTGATATTTGTTGCGTGGTGTATATACACACACATTCAGAAATAGTGCTAATTCTTGAGACTTTTTCATAGCTTTGGTCTTATTCCAAACTATTACAGACACAAAACAAATTTCCAAGGGTGGCAAAAATTTTAAGACTTGGGAACCAGCAGTTAGCGTAATGGCTATGTCGCTGGACTCCCATGTAGTCTACTGTGGTTTGCAACCCAGATCCGGTGGCTTAAAACTCACGCCGGGCACATGAGGGTGCGTGCCCAAGATCCCAAGAGGAGAATGGAGGAGAAGGGATTGTGGCATGGCCATCCCCCCTGGGGGGTGATTTCTCGCTTTCTGTCTCTCTGTCTCTCTCTGTCTGTCTGGCGAGTGCACGCACCCTATAGCGAAAACCTCTCCAAAAAAAAAAAAAAAAAAAAAATTAGGACTTTACTCTTAAAATAGCCCAGAAGTAGTGGTGATAGGATATTAGTAATTTTTATTTTCAGCTTTATAATACAATATATTATTTGAATGAAATTTCAAAGATAATATATTACTTTATAATCATAAAAGGTATTATTTACTGTGAAAATGAGGTGATTTTAAGTTCTAAATACTTTTCAGAACAATAGAAACAAAGACAAGACTTCACGAGAAGAGGGCCTTAGCATTCGTATGACATACCTGGAAAGTTCTCGAGTGGTAAGAACGGATCGGTGTAGAGGCCACTGCACACCATAATCCCATCAAAGATGTAGGATTCCTGCTTCCCCTCAGCCTCAACCACCACATCCCACTGTCCCGTGCAGGAAAAGTCAGAGCGCTTCCTCACACTGCATACCTTTGACTGGTAATGAGACAAATGAAGAGTCATGCCACTCCCCAGTTTCCCTCCTTTCCAAGAACTCTTGGCCTTAATGAATAAGGTTGCCTGTCCCTACTCTTCAGAATTTCATAAAGTAGTTAGTTCAGAACTTATTTCCCCTTCTGGGCCAGTTGACGGCATGGCAGTAATACCATGCTCCCTGATGCTGGACCCACCTGGGAAACTCAGGTTCATGTTGTGGGACCTCTGCATGGAGTGAGCACACACACCGATGATCTGGGCTGGCTGAGATGGGGCCGGATCGTGTCATGTGGACCTGTTGGGAATTTTCTTTCTCTCATGTAACTATATATATATTTGTAAACAAGTAGAATAGGTTATATTGAATCACCAGAACAGTCATGATGTGTTTTTCCATGCAAAAACGCATCATGACTCTTCTGACAACCCAATAGACTGGGTGCCATAGTAAAGAATGTTAGTGATTAATACATATTTCCACACAAAACACTAATAGAGTGTATTTCACATGTGTACAGCATAATATGCTAATAAATACTGGAGATAAAGTATGAGTTTATTTTGGTCCCAAATTATTTTTCAAAATTCATGAAGTTTTCTCATAAACTGTTTGAAGTTTACATCCTTGATTTGACTATTTCATTGTGCATACATGCTTTGAAAAATTACACTATTCCCCACAAAGATATATAATGATTATATGTGAGTCAGAAATTACAATAAGTATTATTTTTAAAGAAGGAAAACATAACTAAATAAACTTTTTTTAAAAAAATGATTTCTTGCCCAATGCCTCTTTAAATAAAGACATTATTTGGTTTATTCCAGATGGGATTCTGGATGTGGTCAGTGAGGAGTCTACACCAACTGTCCATGGTGTTTTAGCGACTCTACCACACTTTTTTTCTTAAAGGAAGTTTGGAGACATGCCCTTGCTAACATCACTGGGGATGGTATGAGGGGACTTCAAAGAGTTTGTGGAAAAATGGAATTAAAGTACAAATTTATTTTGGTGCAAAGTTCTTCTTTTTAATTCATGCATGGTTTTCCCATAAGCTGTTTGAAGAACGTTCCTATACATGGTGAAGCACATAGTGTTTAACCACCCTGAGACTGGGCACCTTCCTCCTGCACTCTGGCCCTGCCTCTCCACTCTAAGAGGAGACCACCTGCACCAGAGCGAGGTCTCCACCCACTCACCAGAAACCGGATGTGCTTCATAAGGTGAAAGTGTTGGACATACATCCTGAGGTACTCCATGATTTTGGAATTGTGCAAGTAGTTGGGAAGGTGATCGGGGAAAGGGAAATCACTGTAGGCCGTCATCTCCTTTGACGTGTTGCTGGTGGCAGATTTGTAGATACTTGGCCTGCCGCCTTCAGCCTTCTCCTACCAAGAGAAGAGAACACCATCTTTCAGAAGAGTAACAGTGTAAAAATAAATCTCTCCGTATTACCAGGCTCCTGGCCTGAATTCTTTCAATGAAAGTTGATTTTCTCTTTTCTTCACTAAGAGATAAAATACCTTGAGGTAGATAGCTTTAAGACATTAAAAAAAAAATGGTTGGGAAGTGAACAAAAGGCTATGAAGAGAAGATCAAGAGAATCTTAAATGAAAAGCGTAGTGGAACAAACATAAAATGTAGAGAGCAAACAAGCAGAGGAGGATAAGGGCATCTCTCTGCCCACAGAGATTGATGGGACTTTGAGTTCTGAACTGAGGGACCAGACCAGAATGTCATGGAAAAAGGAAATTCCAAGAAGGCCTGGATTATTTGTAGAGGCTGATAGAAAAAGACAGGGATCATAATTATATTAAACTTCATTAAAAAGAAAAAGCACATTGACAAAGGGTACATGTGCTAGCCAGAGAGAGACAGAGAAAGAGAGAGCGTTGTAAGCACTCTCCAATGGGGTCTGGTCATAATGCAGTCCCTTCTCCCTTTCTCTACCTGTCAGGATTACAGGCACACATGCACACTTGCCTGGGATGCTTGTCAAGCCTCAGAGGCTGGAAGAGAACAGCATGGTTTGCCACGTGGGATCCAGATCCCTTAACCACTAGGCCATATGTTCTTCGCCACTTTTTAAAAATGAGTCAGAGGGCATGTGCTTGCCAGAGAGTGAGCGAGAGAGAAAGTGAGTCTCCCCCTCCTCCGTGGAGAACGGTCACACTTCAGTTCCTTCTGCATTTCTCGCTGCTTTCAGAATTTGGAGCATGCATGCACATGTTCCTGGCATGCTCTGCAAGTCAGCAGGTCCAGGTTGGCCATGGGGGATCCAGCTGCCTTAATCACCAGGGTAGGGGCTCCCCTCCCTTATTTTTAATTGGTTTTTCTAACTATAAGGGAGCACATTTATTAGAATCTTATGGAAAGTTATAGTAAGACGTATCATTTGTGATCATCACTTTAAATCTTGTAACGTCTACCTTTCTGTTCTCAGCCTCTCGATCTTTCAGGATCTCTCCCTATATATTATCTATTTATCTGTACACATACAGATAGGCGTGTAGAGGTTCAGCACTTTACAGTTCTTGGTAGTTTTAGGGTTTTTCATACACATTACCTAACTCGATCCTGTTAAGCACATTACCTTCATTTTCCAAGTTACTGTAGGAGTCCACACGACATACTGGGTTGTAGGGAAAGTCATGGAACAATTTTGCACAGAAAAACAGAAAAATACATCATGACTTTTCTGATGACCCGATACAATATCTGTCATGTGCATTGGCAGCCCTTCTTCTGCTTCTTTTAAAAAACAAAGTGAAAAGAGAGTGTGAGAGGGGAAGCGTGTAGGAAATTTGGGGGGGAAATGGAGAGGTAAGACACTTGTAGGACACAGATAAGGTTTATTATCTGTTAACGAGGATGTGTATGGTGGTCTCAACTGGGCTGGACTGAGGTATATATCATGCTGGGTAAAGTCTTTTCATAATCTAAATGATGTATAGCGATTTAATGTGAATAATAATAAAATATATAAATTTTAAAAAAGTATTAAGCAAAGTTCTCTTAACATTTTTTACTTTGATTTATTAAACCTAAAACTACTTTCCTTGAAATTAAAAAGTACATTTAAAAAAACACCTATTTAATGACCACAGTAAGCTAGATAGCGTCAGTGAGGTGCTACTTTACAGTGTATTCATTCTACCCATGGAGTTTCATGCCTGAAGTCGACATGTGTTCACGGATATGTAGATATCAGCTGAAGTTACTATTGAAAGTACTTATATTAATTAAGATATTTTGTGAATCAATAAAATGTGGGAAAGAGCAAAGGAATGGAAAGCAACTGCAGATACCAGAGACAGAGTTGGAGGAGGACGGGAAATGGCAGAGGGTGAGAAATAGGGGTGGAAACATATGTATATATATATATATATATATATGAAACGAGAAATGGAAAATTATTTGTTGACAATAATATGTATCATTAAGTCACTTTACAGTGTATTCCAGATGGGAAATTGCATTTTGTATGCTGTGGTGATGTTCAGCACAGCACACAAAATGAAATAATGTAAAACAAATAAATTAATTTAAAAAAATTATGACTGCTATATAGGGACCAGCAGATGGTGTAATGTGTACGTCGCTGGATTCCCACATAATTGACCGCATTTTGAGTCCTGGACCCAGCAACCTAAAACTCATTGCCAGGCATGTGTGTGTGCATGTCCAAAATCCTGAGAGAAGAGTGGAGGAGAAGGGACTGTAGCATGGCCATCCTCCCTGAGTGGTGCTTTCTTGCTTTCTGTCTCTCCATCACTCTGGCAAGCTCAAATACCTTATAGCAAAAATCTTGCTAAAAAAAAAAAAAAAAAAGAAAAAAGACTAGCTATCTAAATAATTAAGGTGAAAGAAAAACACACCACCATTGTAAATGTGCTATTTTTACCTAAAAAGTTTTATTATAAACCCAAACACATTATTTTAATATATGTACACATAAAACATGATTTGGAGGGGTCTTAATTTTTTTCTGGATCTTGTGTGTAATATTAGTGAAGTAAAGGATCAGTAATGTGTGTATTTAAATATTCTAAACTTGAAGTCACAGATTTTGGAATCTAATTTCTGCTAAACCCTTATACCAGCTTAAGAACAGATCAAAGTATGTGTTTTCTTCTATGTAAAGAGCATCATGGTCAATAAAAGTCATTATATTGTTACACTCAGATCCAAAAGTACTCTTCTTGATAAAAAAAAAAAAGATGGAGAATAAAGCCACAACCAACTACCTTAAGAGATCAAGTGGAAAAATATTGAGAAGGAAAAGCTGGGAGCAAAAGAGAGAAATCACAGAAGCTAGGGACAAGTGTTATTTTGTTAAAAATTATTTAATTTTATGTATTATTATTATTTTTATTATTTGCTACAGGGCATGTGTGCTCATCAGAGAGGGAGAGTGAAAGCAAGAAAGCAAGCTGACCAGGTTCGGGGTGGTTGGCCATGAGGGAGTCCAGCACCTGAACGACCATGCCACCTGCTGGCCCTGGCACAAGTGTTTTAAAAAGGAGTTGAGCCTCTGAAAATATGACCAGCACTTTTTATACATGATAACTTAAAATATGAGTATCCCCAGAGAAATCAGATGATTTGCTGTGGTATTTTGATGTGGTCCAGGAGACACATCATTACTACATGACTTGGAAAAGGAACCTGATGTTAAGTCATTTCTCCAAGTCTGTTTCTTTGTCTATAAAGAAGTCCTTGCCTACCTTGCAGGGGTGCTATGAGGACTAACTAAGTCACATAAATACCTTAAAAATGTTACAGGGAGGGAACCAGCAGTTAGCGTAATGGCTATGTCGCTGGACTCCCACGTAGTTGACCGCGGTTCGCGTCTCGGACCCAGTGACTTACAACTCACGCCGGGTGCGTGTGCGTGCGTGCCCAAGATCCCGAGAGGAGAATGGAGGAGAAGGGATTGCGGCGTGACCATCCCCCCTGGGGGGTGATTTCTCGCTTTCTGTCTCTATGTCTCTCTCTGTCTGTCTGGCGAGCGCACGCGCCCTATAGCGAAAAACCTCTCAAAAAAAAAAAAATGTTACAGGGAGAGCAACAATTTCACGCCAAGTGGCAGGAAATAGTGATATGCGTACTACGGTGTTCGGATGTCACAGAAGAGTTAGACACGCTTTCCTGGAGATGTTTCTGTATTGGTCGGGGTGAACTGGGAACCCGGAAACTATACTCAGTGTGAAACAGGGGATATAATTCAGGGAACTGGTTATACAGAAAATGAAAGACATGAAAAGCCAAAGAAATGTTGGAGAGATTAGCAAATCAGGCAGCCACTCCACACCTAGGCTGGACCTAGGCAGCTAAAAATCTACCTTTTAATTTTCTTCTCCACAGCATCCTGGGAGGTCACATGGTCTAGGGATATAACTTTAAGGTGGGGAAGGGTCACTCAATAACACTGTACCCTGAGGAAGGCCAGAATCGTATTGTGCTAAGCTCTTGAAATTTCAGTTTGTCTATGGGACAGTTGGTGTTAGTTGCTCTTATATATAAATGTCATTCAGCTGAAAATAAGGATCAAAGGATCAAGATTTAGCCTATGTATGGTGGCTGCAACCAAGAGAGGATGAAGAGGCAACTTAAAGAGTTTACAAAAAGTTAAAGGACCAGAAGACCAAGAATAAAGTCATAATCAGCCACGTTCAGGGGCCAAATGGAAAAATATTGAGAAGGAAAAGTGAAGAAAAGAGAGGAAAATCACAGAAGCTAGGCAAATTGTTTTCAAAAGAAACTGTGTCTTAACATTATTATATCCCCATGAGAAAGCAAGAACTTGAGGAAAGTCTGTTTGATTTGGCAGCTTCAGTAACAGCAATGAGAATAGTTTTCAGGAAGTGCAGGCGATGCATCACATAGCGTTGGCTGAAATGCAGAGACAAGTGAGAAACTGCAGAGAGAAAGCAGACATTGCTCCTTGAAGAAACTAGACTTGGGGCCAGACCATGACACAGCTGCATCGCGGTACTCTGCAATGCTGGACACGTGAGCGGGAGTCCCAGAGTCAGGTCCTGAGGCCTCCCTGTGTGTGTGTGTGTGTGTGTGTGTGTGTGTGTGTGTGTGTCTATGATCCTGCTTGGCTGAGTCTGCTGGTGAGTCTCAGCGTGAAGACCCTGCTGAGAGTACCTGTCTGTCCATCTCTCTCATGGAAGAAATAAACAAATAAACAAAAAGGAGGAGGAAGAGAGGGAGGAGAGTGGGAAGGAGGAAGAAAAGGAGCCAGCAGTCTAGGCTCTGAAAGGAAAAAGATGGAGCTCCGTCCTTGGGGAGAAGAAGAGATTGGGATTCAACACTTGGTGTAGGCATTAATAAAAAAAATATTATTAACCTGGCCTCAGTGGTGCACATGGTACAGCACCACTGTCACTGTAAGGTACTGGAGCCACTTGGGAGGCCTGGGTCAAATCCTGGGTCAACTTGGGACCAGCAGTTAGCGTAATGGCTATGTCGCTGGACTCCCATGTGGTTGACCACAGTTCGAGTCCAGGACCCGGTGGCTTAAACTCATGCCGGGCGCATGTGCATGCATGACCAAGATCCCGAGAGGAGAATGGAGGAGAAGAGATTGCGGCATGGCCACCCCCGCTGGGTGTGATTTCTTGCTTCCTGTCTCTGTGTCTTTCTCTGTCTTTCCGGCGAGTGCACACACCCTATAGCAAAAACCTCTCCAAAAAAAGAACGAAAAAATCCTGGGTCAATTTGAACATACTCACACCCGTGATTCCAGCTATCTGGGAGGCCGTGGAGAGGACAGTGGTGTGGTGAGACTCTGTCACCGGTCTCTTTCTTTCTCTATAAATCTCAATTAATAGATAAACCTTACAATTATGATTATCATTGTTACGCTGCTACTGTACTTGTGTTGTAGGCCTTGCATTCCTGCCTCCCCTTTGTGGGAGAAACGTGTCCCACACGTGGAAGCCGAGACGGCCCAGACTCACCTCGTATCTCCACAGCCCTCCAATGTCATTGCTTCCTTCGAAACAGGTGGGCTCCAGCCCCTCCTCCAGGCAGCTCTTGACGGCTCCCAGCCCGCTGACCCCAGCACCGATCACTGCGATCCTTTTCCCCGGCATCGTGTCTGGAATCAGGACACACTAAGATCAAATCGGATCTGTCCGGCCATGTTTATTCTCTATAGTCTGGGAGCATTCGGTTTTCCTCCCTGAAATTGCTGGTTAATGCATTTAAGGACTGTCTTGGTCAAAGCTGTCATGCCTTTTGAAGGCTCTTACAGTGACAGAAAACACTACCTCACTTGATGATTTTTTGTTTTCTAGTTTAAATTAGATTGTTTTAAATAAGGGTTTGGACTCCCAAAATGTTCCTGGGCATACGACTTCATTTGTATTTCTTTGCCATCCTTCCCTCCACTTGCCACACACAGCCCCTGAAAAACCTCTCCACACACAGACTTTGCCCAGATGGACTTGTAACAACTTCTGCCACTCCTACCTGCTCTTTGAAACACTCATGTTGACTATTTTTGCACAGTTTAGGCCAGAACATCCCTACTTTTGCCTCACATAGAGCTTAAAGAGGGAGCGGGGTAAGAAACCCGACAGCACCTCTCATCCCGCAAGCACCACCCAACGCCCCGGAGCAGAGCGGGCGCCCCGTGTCCCTAGGAGGCAGTCCAGCTGCCGCCGTCCTGGAGGTGAACATTCTGCTATTTGTTCATTTAATAAATGCCTCATGTGCCAGACTCCCTTCAGCAAAGACAGATACAGCCGTGGGCAAATCAGATATGGTTCCTTAAAAAGACCCTCGAGGCGTAGGGAAGACTGGACAAACACGTAAACATGTAGAAAGTGGGATGAGAACACGCACGGCCGAGAAGTGAGACGGGAGGGAATTATTTTAGGTGACGTGGGCAGGAAAGGGCTCACTGAAGACGTCTCAGCAGGAAGTAAGGCACCCAGCTGTGGGACCCCGAAGGAGAATCCCAGAGACAGGTACACGTCGGAGCTTATGGAAGAACAATACACCGTGGTGAGTGGACGTGAGGAGGATTTGATGATAAGCGGGGAAGTCGGAGAGGCAGGACGAGCCACCAGCCCCAGAATCGGACCGAGCCAGGGCACTTCTTCAAAAACTGCAGCAGAGGCAGTACACAGCCGTGCAGCCAGCAGGTCTCCGGGAATGCCCTCCCTGCGTGTCTCGGAGGGCCTGCTCCCCGCCTGACCCTCGGCTCTACAGGGACGCTCGCCCCCTCCCACTCGGCCCAACACGAGGTCACCCGTTCTCCTAAGATCCAGCCCCCTCGTTTACAGCTTGTGATTGCCTCGTTTATCTTCAGGGACGGCAGACGCAACTCTGTACTGCATTTTAACAGGTTTATGTTATAGAGGATTACAGCAGGTATTAAAATAGGAGGCTATTTTTAGACCTGGAGGCCCTTAGTAAGTTTTTTCCTTGAAAGCATGTTTGCATAGCCCGGCACTGCTGATGTGTCGCTACTACTTGCAGATGTAACTAGAGGCTAAGAAGCCAGGGCTTTACCGAATACAAGAGCAAATAATCCCTCCTGCGCACCAGGTAATGCAGAGGTCGCCTAAGTACTTAGCAGCATTGACTTTTCAGCCAGGGCGCTGGGCGACACAGCAGCAGAGCAAGTCCATATTAAGGAGGAAAAACAGTCACAGAAATACCGTGGGTAAAGAATCTATCAGTTATGAATTTGAGAAACAGATCCATGCACTCAAAGCTACATCCATCCAGGGAAACATGTTTGTTTAGAAACCCAGTTTTCAAATATCACAAATGTTTACTCCAATGCTTGCTTTAGAGTATTTGACTTCCTTGACTGTTGAAGTAAGGAAGCTACTCACACATGCAATTCAATTTAGTGTCCTGTGAGTGTACCCTCATCCTTATCCTCTCTGGGTCCCACAGCAGCTCTCCTTAGACCCTAGTCAGACCAACGGCCTGGTTTATCCCTCGTCTGGAGCAGCAGAGGCCAAATTCCTCTTTCCACCGTAGCGGACTCTTCCTAACCTGTCTTCTGGCCCGGCAGAAATGCTGGTGAATTGGTTCTTTGATGAATTCCTTTTTTTTTCCCCCTTGCCTGTGAATAGTCCATATCAACTACTTAGCCTTTTTCTTTCAATTGCGTATACAAAGCACAAGGATATTCTTTTAATAAAACAATGACATGCATAAAATAAAAACTTAAAAATTCCATTAAGCCCAGAGTCTTCAAGGAAGTAAAGATCACAGAACTAACCTGTATAAGAAGAAAAAAATCAGATTTGCTGTAGCAGACTCCAGGTACTGGCGTAAACAGGCTGCAGCGCCCTCGCCACGGAGGGTCAGTACTTACTGCTTTGCTCTTTCTCCTGTGGAGGTGGCCCACCGGTTGAGTTTTATGTGATGGCTCATTTGCAAAAACTCCTCCCTGTGTCTCTTCCCTCTCCACTTGGCTTTTTAAGTTGGGGTTTAGGTAAAGAGACTGGCATGTTGTCAAATTTTTCCAAACATAGTAATTGTGTTGATTTCACAAAGTCTAATTAAATCAGTTATGAAGAAGCCCAGAAGGAACTTCATTAGACAGTGTACAGATCCGGAATTGATCCATAATGAAACTGAAAATATGTGAACTTGTCAGTTCCTGGGATAAAAAAAAAGCCATGTAAATGCATACCAATGATAAAGCACTATTATCAATGCCACAATAGGGACTAGGAGAGATGGGCCAAAAAGCATCCTTGTACAGAACTTTTTGCATATTTCTAACTATTTCTTTATGGTAATTCCTCCAACTGCAATGACTGAGTAAAAAGGCATTTGCGGTTCAATTTTTCAGATCGTTGATATGTCATTTCCTGGAATGGTTAAGTCAATTTTCTTTATACTAAACAAATATTTGAAGATAGTTTTCCCCTTCATATTAGCATACTTTAGTTTGTGTTAGCAGATGTTAGTAAATATTCCATTTTCTTGTTAAGTTACATTTCTTTGAATCCCAGTGAGAAAAAAACTGCTAATATATTTTCAGTCCAATCGTATTTCTTTGTTGGTGAATTTGATGAATATCATTCCTATATTCTTTCTACGGTTTTTGTTTGTTGTTTAAAGAACTCTTTTCATATTATAAATAGAAACCATTTTCCCTCTCACATATTTTTTGAAGATGTTCTCCCATTTTATCCTTAGTTTTTAAACATTATTCAGTTTTTCTTTCCATTTTAAAAAATAAAGTCCTTTTTTTTTTTTTTTTAGTTGCTAGTTATTGTATTATGGTCATAGTTTTCTCTATCTCAAGATTTTAACATTATTCATCAATATTAGTTATATTTTTATGGTTTTATGTATTCATTTAACTCTGACATTTTCAGAATTCTATTTGCATGTGGTGTGAAGTATTAATAATACTCTAACATGATCCTTTTTTCCTATTTTCTTTAAAATTGCCAGAGAATGTGTGCATTTGCCAGGGAGAGATAGAAAGGGAGTAACCCCCAGTGACGTGAGGTTATGCCACAATCCCTTCTCCATTTCTCCATCCTGTTGGAATTTGGAGCACACACACACAAGCGCCTATTGTGTATTTCAAGCTGCTGGTGCAAGGATTTGAACTGAGGTTGGCCATGTGGGATCTGGCTCCCTCAGCAGCTAGGCTATGGGGCTGGCCCTATGATACTTTTGTTCAATAGAACACCATGGGTCTCTGCCTATTTCAAATAGGCTATCTTTCCCCGAGTATAGTGGGAAGATGCTACCTTGCAGTATTCTCCATACTTAAGTGTCTAGTCCTAATGTGGATCTTTATCTTCTGCACCACTAGTGCTTTTTACATTCAGATAGCAAAACCCACTATTTAATCACTGTTACTTTAAAAAAATTTTGACATTTCCCTGATTACTCTTAATTAATGATTACTCTTCTTTTTAAATGTTTTCTTGACTTTTCTGCCAAGTTTATTCTTCTAGATCAAATTAAGAGTGAATTTTTTAGGGCCAGCAGGTGGCATGTGGTTAGAGTGCTGGACTCCCACATGGCTGACTGCAGTTTGAGTCCCAGACCTGGGGGCTTGGTTTCTTACTTTATCTCTCTCTACCTCTGTCTCTCTCTGGTGAGCACATGTGCCCTAAAGTAAATTTAAAAAAATAATAAATTTAATAGATAATAATAAAAAAGTGACTTTCACAGTCTAAGAAATAAAAATTTAGTTATCATCTATGGTATAATTGGAATCTTATAAAGATTCCACGGAACTTCCACATTATTGTACTTTATGGTAAAAATTTTCTTCACTTGGGCTCATAATTTTTAGTGTTGATTTCCAGTCACATATCTTATTATTATTAGCAATATTAATTTTTTCACTATATTTTAAATGTATTGCTGGTGTATTAGATAGCTAATAGCTATATATATTTTATCTACTTATACGTCCATCTCTCAGTATTCCTGGGAGATTGGTTCTAGGATTCCTAGTCGATATGAAAATCTCAGTTGCTCAAGTCCCTTATGTAAAGGGTGTAGTATTTTTATATAACCTACACACGCCCTCCCGTATACTATAAATCATCTATATTACTTATAAGTACTCTTAGCAGTGGATATAAGTGAAAAGGAAAATACATAGGTAAGTTTCCCCCACATCTCTCTTCTTTCATTTCATAACAATTGGCATGGCCTGACTGCTTCCACGGTGGGCTGAATCCCCAGATCTGAAACCCACAAATACTGGGGGCCAACTGTATATTACATAGTGTGTGTGTGTGTGTGTGTGTGTGTAGTGCTTTTAATAGTTTGTACACATGGACATAATTTCAGTTATTTGCTAAATATTTCATGGGATCTCCTATAAGTTTAAGTAAAGAATTGAAACATCAAAGTCATAACATAATTTAGTTTATGCCTTTTTTGATAAATATTCTGAACATTTCCCTCTTGTTTGCTGAGTTGTCTAGAATTTTCAGAACATTTCCAACAGAGAGGTTGCTGAACATATTCTCCTGTTGAGTATGATATTGGTCCTTGGTCTGAGGAACATATTATATATCATATTAAGAAAATATGCTTTAATCAGCTCAGTCATCCCATAGCCTAGTGATGAAGGGAGATGAATCCCACATGGCCAACTGTGGTTTGAATTGTGTCCACAGCAGCTTGAAAACATACCTGGTGTGTGTGCATGCCTGTCCCAAATCTCCACAGGGTGGAGAAATGGAGCAGGGATTGCAGCGAGATCATGCTCCCTTGGAGGGTGCTTTCTTCCTCTCTGTTTTTCTCTCTCTCTGGCAAGCACATGAGCCCTCTTGCACTTAAAAATTAAGAAAATATCTTCTCTTCCTAAACAGTCGTGTGTGTGTGTGTGTGTGTGTGTGTGTGTTTAATAAGGAAAGAGCATTGATTTCATTGACTGCATTCTTGGAATCTATTAAGATAATCAATCACATACTTACCTTATTTGATCTGTTGCTATGAGGATTACATTAGTAGATTTCCCATTTGAATTAGTATTTCTGCATTAAGTCTTACTTCTCTGTTAAATCTTACTTAGTCATAATATGTTAGTATTTTCTTGAAAGTTGGATTTTATTTATTTATTTTTATATAGAGATTTTTGCGATAGGGCACATACACTCACCAGAGTGACAGGAAGACAGAGAGTGAGAAATCACCCTCCAGAGGGGATGGACACACTGTAATCCCTTCTCCTCCATTTGCCTCTCTGGATTTTGGGCACACACGCACATGCACCCGGCATGAGTTTTAAGCCACCGGGTCTGGGACATGAATCATGGTCGACTATGTGGGAGTCCAGCAATGTAACCATTACACTATCTGCTGGTCCCATGGATTTTACTTCTTAGAATCATTTATCAAGCCTATAATTTTTAGTTTATTAGTTCATTAATTTCTACTTCTATTTTTGTTTCTCTTATATGTTTTCCTTAGGTTGAATTTCTTGTTTTCTAACTTTCTGAATTTTTAAATATTATTTATTTATTTTATTAGTTTTTACTTATTTTTTATGATTATAAATGTTACTCTGCTTACTAATCTGGCCAAGCCTTATCTTAGGGCTTTTTAAATTTGTTTGTTTAATCTACAGAGGACAGGTGTACTTGCTAGAGAGACAAGAGAGAAAGAGAGATAAAGCATCTCCCATGGGGGGATGATCACCTTACAATCCTTTCTCTTCTATTTCTCTTTCCCTTTGGGATTTTGGACATAAATACACATATGCCTGGCATGTTTTTCAAGGTGCTAGACTGGGATTTGAACGGCATAGTTGGCTGTATGGAATCTGGCCTCCTTAGCCACAGTACCACTGGCTGGTCCCTCATCTTAAATTTTTAAGATTTAAGATGCTTATTGTTTTCTAAATTCTTTTCCATTACAATTTAATTTTTTTCCTTTTTCTTGAATTAATTGACATCTTTTAAAATTTTTTGTTTTATTCTGCTTTATTTTTCCTTTTAATTTTTAAAAATGTGTATTTCTTTATTTCATGAGTGAGAGAAATAAAAGCAGGGAGACAGGAATCCTCAATAAGGTCTTGAAGTCACGATCCATCCCCCATCTTTAGCCAGACCTGGATCATGGGCATGCACATGCTCAGTGTACTCAGGGGAGTCTCTGAACTTTAACTAGAAACCTTCTCAAGTGGTAACGCCTCACAAGACATTGACTTTTATCTCTGTACCACTATCTGTCCCTGCTCTTAATATTTAGTAGTGCTTCTGTAATTATAAAAATATTGCCTAATATGGCTGATTTTAATTTACTCACATTTATTGAGTGTGTGTGTGTGTGTGTGTGTGTGAATTTTGGAAAGGAAGGTAGTTTTCCTAGGGCATAGAATTCAATATATATTTATTCTTTTCAGTGTCCTTATTTAATTTTCTATTATCTGTTAAGAAATAAGATACTTATTGGTTATGTTAACACTTTTTTTAAAAAAATCAATATCGGGTTATGTTTTTTCTTTTTTCTTTTATTTTATTTCAAGTTCTTTTATACATTCAAATATATTATTTAGCTTGCAAAGTGAATATTACAACATGTGCACATTTTTCCTCAGTCCAGTTGATAATACTATCTTCAATAGATAATACCCCTTTTCTTTGTCCCATTAATGCTATGCCTCTCTATCTTTCTCCTTAACGTCCTTCTTCAGACTCTATTCCTTCATCCACCCTCTTCCCACCCTATATCTGGTATTCACAACCATTTACTGTGTTTCAATATCTTTTAGTCATTCAGTTTCAAGCATAGAGTGCGGACACTCAATATATATTAAGTGGAGACATACAATGCCTCTCCTTCATAACCTGACTTGCTTCACTCAGCAGTAAATCTTCCATATTCATCTACTTTCGGTCAAAAGCCAGGGTCTTGTTGTTTTTTATGGCTGAGTAGTATTCCATAGAGTATTTGTGCCACACTTTTTCAATCCATTCATCTGTTTGTGGGGATTTGGGTTGGTTCCATGTCTTAGCGATCGTGAATAATGCTGCAATAAATATCTATGTATGAGCACTTTTCCTATTAAGAATTCTTCTGTCCTTTGGGTAGATACCAAGGAGTGGGGTTGTTGGATCATATGGAAGATCTATTTGTAGATTTTTGAGGAATCTCCAAATTGTTCTCCACAGTGGCTGCACCAATTTACATTCCCACCAGCAGTGTAAGAGAGTTCCCTTTTCACCACACCCCCACCAGGACTTACCATTTTCTGTTTTTTTAATCTTAGTCATTCTGACTGGGGGTCAATATCTGTTTCTAGATTTAGTCTCATATTTCATTACTCAATACCCAATTCTGATACATCTCCACTGTGAATTAAATTCTTCACTAATATAATGTGTTGGAGACAGAAACCAGTCCAGGCCAGAGAGATAAGCCAGAAGGGAAAAATGAAGGAGGTAGTTGAAAGCAACCCAATTCTGGGACAGAAAGCCACAGGAACTGCATGGTCAACTGGATGGAGCTCCAGGCATGGGCTGTGTCTCAAGATGTTGGGCGACATTCCACAAGCCAAGGTATTGTTAAATACTAAGTATTGATCTTGTACCAGGAATACAGCCTACAAAGAATGTCATGAATATTGATGTATATTGTACATTGTTCTCTATAGCTAAACTCACTCACTGCTTATCTGATTTAATTTGGAATAAACAGGCTCTGCTCTGGTGAAGTTTCGTCTCTGCTCCAAGAGAGCTTTATCCCCCTGGTTACAACTTTTTCCTTATCTCTTTTCTCAATCATTTGTGACATCCTACCTTCAAGCCCTGAATTTCTCACAAATGTGATCTATAATTTTTTTTCTTTTTTTTGGACAGATTTTTGCTATAGGGCACGTGCACTTGACAGAAAGACAGAAAGAGACAGAAAGCAAGAAATCACCCCCCTGGGAGGACAGCCACGCCACAATCCCTTCCCCTCCATTCTCCTCTCAGGATCTTGGGCACGCATGCATGCACACGCACCCGGTGTGAGTTTAAGCCACCAGGTCGAGGACTCTAACCGCAGTCGACTACATGGGAGTCCAGTGACATAGCCATTACACCAATTGCTGGTTCCAGTGAGTTACAATTTTTTTTATACTTTTTTTATACATTCTACTTTATTTTCTTTTGAAATTAATCTTGTTTATGTTATGTTTGTTCATATGTTTTGCCCAAGTCTTTACGTGCACCTCCCCTGAGTCGTTTCTACTGTAGCATATTTCCTGCAAACAATACATAGCTGGATTTCTGTTGTTGTTGCTTTGGGTTAACCTTGTAACCTAGTGTTTAAGAGAAGAGGAAACCACATGGTGACCCCAATTCAAGTCCTGGCCCAGGTAGCTTGAAAAACATGCTGAGTGCATGTGCGTGCAAGCCCCAAATCCTGACAGGATGGTGAGATGGGGGAGAAGGGATTGTGGTGTGCCCGTGCCCCACTGGGGAGTGCTTTGTCCTTTTCCCTTTCTATTTCTGTCTCTCTGGTTCTCTTTGGCAAGCACATGAACCCTCTGGGGGAAAAAAAAGAAAAAAAAAAAAAAGGATGTTGCCCTTAAATATCTCAAAAGCAAAGAAAAAATTACATTCTATAATTGTCTATTGATCACCCTAGCTGGCCATAATGAGTCTCTTAGCACAATCGCTCTTCTTTGCATTTTTTTCTCCCTATAAATTCCTCCATTCCAAGGGCTGTTTCCCAATCCTGCCTCACTCAACAAAGCCAAGAAGCTGCCAACCCCCATCTCTTGCCTCTTCCCCTGGGCAGATGCTGTGTGGCATTCCACTGGAGGTGGGGACAGAGGTACGGGAGTGGCCTGCTTATCCCCGAATAATACTACCACCCTATGAATTGAAGCTATGGGGTAACGAAACCCCTCTTTTCTTGGCTTACCCATTCTGACATGCCACCTCTGCCCTGTGAGCAGAAGGCGGGAAGGGGATGATCAGGGGCTTATGTTCTTGGCTTCCTGCACTTTGGGTAGTGCCTCCCCTCTAAGTGAGAGCTGGGCAGGGGAACAGAGTGCGCGTTTTCTCAGCTATGCCACAGCAGAAATCCGGGAACGGGGGAAGATATGAGAGGTGCCAATGGCCTGTCCCTCCTAAGGTGAAATCACAGCTGTACAGAGGGAGCTTGAGGGAGAAGGAGCTTGGTTCTACATACCCAGAGTAGTGTTTCCAAAACCCAGCTCAGGGTACAGGGAAACAGGTTTTGGCTCATAGAATCTTGGCTGTTCTTATCAAGTTTAGCAAGTTTTCTTGAATAAAGTCTTATGGATTTGCTATACGAACTTGAGTCAATTTTCAGAGACTTTAAATAATTAAGTTATCTTATTTTCACCAGTAAAACTGTTTCACTGAGGAGAGAATTTGCTGAATCTTTTTATACAACCTTTCTCGAAGTCCTACCCAACTATCTTAACCATTATATTCTATAGACTTAGGTTTTTCTTTACCTCAGAACATTCTATTTTGTTACCTAATTGGTAATTCTTTCTTTTCTGTTTCTTTTGTTTTCTTATTCTGAGGTTCTCATTATATGTATATTGGATATCTGTGATCTTTTATTATTTTCTAAGATTCTATTCTGACTTAAAAAATAACTACCTAGTCCCTCAAATTTATATGATATTTTTTTAAATATGGATTCAACTTTACTAATTGAATTTTCTGTAGTGTATACTCTGTTGTTTATTGTTTTCATTACTATTAAATTAAGTAACCATGAATTTATTAGTGCAATTTTTCTTAATCTTATGTCTTTTCTTCTTCATCACTGTTTACTCTAGATTCATAGATAAAAATCTTTTCTATTGTCTTTTGCTTTTTTATTATACTTAAAGTCAACCATATATATTTTAATTTCTTGGGTAACAAAAATACATAATGAAGTTTTAAATTTTCCAGTTCTGACTTTTTCTCTTTTCTAAATTTTCAATAGCTTTTTACAAATCTGAAGGTTTTTCTGAAAGTATCTGTCCACACTGTAAGAGGTGTGTGGATAGACTAAGTTGGTTTAACAAACTATGTTTATCTCACATTCAAAAGCTCATCAAGAGGCAGTTAAGATGGGTAGGGTAGTTCCATCCAATACAGGGGTTTTACATATGATCCTCAGAGAATTGTTTCAGTTGTCATCATTTTTATTGTATCCCAGCTACTGGAAAGTGGGTAAGAGGCAAACACAAGTCACAGAATTGCCATTCATCAGTTTTTCTCAAAAACCAGTGGCCAGACCTTGTTTCTATGGCCACAGCAAACTGTAGAAGCGATCAGAGCTTGTAGCCTTTAGTAGTCAGTCACATGCCTGGCTATCATCAAAGGAAGTCTCATAGCCGTTCAGAAATGGCTACCTCTGACAGAGTTAACCTTTTGGGCCACCTATAGTGTCCTTGAAAATGCCCCATGCAGATATTTCTCTGTGAAGAAATCGATGAACTGGCAGAACCAGCTGCCAGCCTCTCAGTCTACTGCGCGTATACGAAGCCAGTGACTCACCATAGCAGGGGTATTTCTGCAAGTGCATTTCTGCAGGCTGCAGGGCTTCTCCAGAGGCTGACTGGCTTGCAGACTCACCGCTGGCCTGACTGAAACTTTCTTATTTGTGACCTTCACTCTGAGACTTCCTACCCAGACCTCTTCCCTCTCCCTCTGCTTTCACAGGTGTCAGGCTCAATTTTGGTTTGAGGGCCCTTCCTTCCTGCTCCTGTTAGCATCTCTTACCTTTATGTCACCCTAAGAGGAAGAAACCAAGGCAAATCATGAAAAGAAAAGGAGCCTATTTGGCCAAGGCTGAGTGTGCAGAAATTCACGCCACACTGCCTAACTGTTGTCACAGGGGGGTTTCTGGACTAAAAGGGAGAAGTTGAGAAGCAATTACAAAGTTGTATACATAAAATAAGCTGCTGACTGGCTATAATTCTGGGGAAACTGACAAACAAAGGGTAAAGAGTACCATTTAGGATAACATTTAAGTAAACTTTAACTGTTTATGGTGATAGTTAATTTGACCAAACGTCTCTTGAGAAATCACTACCGTGGAACCTCACAGAGGCCTCATTACTCAAGTTTCCCCAGCCAGATAAGCTTAACATACTTCACATTCAGACTGGCTTGTTTTTCTTTCTCACTTTGGAGATATTCCCCCGAGAAGTATCTTGCATATTTAATCCCATCTTGATGTCTATTCTTTAAAGGACTCAAATATTAGTCAGTCTTCCCCTAAGGGTGGCCACCATTTGGTTGCTGCGTTCTACTCAGAATTCTGGCTACCTGCTCAACACACGGTCTTTTAAGCTAAAAGTCTGGATATGGTTTCACCAGAAAAGTTATATTTTAGTTTTAGGCCATAACTAAAAGGTAAATCATCTGCTTGCACACATAGGCATGTCCATACAGCAAACATAAAATTGTGGGCTGCAGTAGAAAAGCCAAAGTAGAAACTCCTTTTCTGAACAGGTAAGAATGAGAACAGATACCATTCGCCAGACTATAGCAAATAATCAGTTCTGCTAAGAAAATCCTGGACTGGCTTTGGGGGAAAAGCCTTGTTCCCACCCTGCTTTACGTTCCGTGGAGCTTTCTTACCCTCCGGCCTGCACAGCCACACCTGGAGTAGGTGCGGAAGTCGTGCCTTCCTCAGGGGTTGCACAGGCCTCCTGGCTCACTTCCTGGTAGTGTATGTTTGCAAGTCCCAGTGCTGCGTGGGTGTTAAGCAGTCACAGACTTTTGTCGACAATATCCGTGTTTCCTTTGATATTGTGATTCCTTCAAAACATTCAAAGGCCTTTAGTTCGTCTGTTTCCAGCCTGTCTTATGCACAGGGAAGTATAAATGTCTAGAGTCAAGCGGGACTAGCACTTAGCGTAATGGCTATGTCGCTGGACTCCCATGTAGTCCACTGCGGTTTGCGTCCCAGACCCGGTGGCTTAAACTCACTCCGGGTGCGTGTGCGTGTGTGCCCAAGATCCCGAGAGGAGAATGGAGGAGAAGGGATTGGCCATCCTCCCTGGGGGGAGATTTCTCACCGTCTGTCTCTCTGTCTCTCTCTGTCTTTCTGGCGAGTGCACGCGCCCTACAGCAAAAACCTCTCAAAAAAAAAAAAAAATGTCTCTAGTCAGGCCACATTCTCGAGCCTGGCGACGGAACTCTCACGCACTGTCTTGGACAGCCACTCCTCCTGCACTCGGTAGCGACCATCGTAGTGGCCATCTGAAACACAGGCTCAGACGGGGGCAGCATTCTCATTCTGACAGGTGCACGTGAGCTGGCTTCCTTTGTCTCCCAAAAAACACAAGAAGGTGGTTGTGAAAGGCAGCGTTTGTCTTAAGCAGGCAGGAAAGAAGCCATTTCAAAGCTGCCATTTCCGTGCATTTAAATTTATATTCCCCAGGAAGAAAGAGCTTCTCTATGCAGAGCTCTATTTCTTTCACTCTTTGAAGAATGGCTACTTCCTGCCTGAGTTCTAAGAACTTCCGTAGGAGTGAAAAGAAGCAGTCAGTAAACTCTGATATTTTCTAATCACTTTTCCTGGAATTAAAGTCCCAATGAGAATGTAATTTCCTTTCCAAGGTTTCATAGGAGACAACTAAAACTAAGGCATATATATATACATGCCAACTTCATTCTGTTTAAGGTCACTACCAGAAAGTGGCACCATCACTTCCACTGACATCATATTGGACAGGACTTAGTCTTATGGCCATACCTAGCAACAAGAGAGGCTGGGAAATGTACTCTCTGTTTCAACATGCACGTACCCATCTAAAACTTAGGCATATGTATATTAGGGAGATTTTTGCTATAGGGCCTGTGCGCTTGCTGGAGAGACAAAGAGAGATAGAAAGTGAGAAATTACACCCCGCCCCCCTGAGGGGGAGTGCCACATCACAATCCCATCTCCTCCATTCTCCTCTCAGGATTTTGGGCATGTGTGCATGCATGAGTTTAAGCTGCTGGGTCTAGGACTTGAACCATAGTTGACTACGTGAGAGTCCAAAGACTTAACCATTATGCCATCTGCTGACCCCTAACTCTTAGGAATATTTTCAAAAGATAAATTGGCAAGAGGATTTGGGTTAGCAACTATTCATCTCTGCCACACCAAATATTGGAGTACAATTAAGTAGGAGTTGAAATGTCTTCTATGGTGACCAGTAGGTGGCATGGTGGTCAGGGCACTGGACACTCCCATATGGCCAGCCACAGTTCGAGTCCTGGAGCTAGTGGCTTGCTTTCTCACTCTCTCTTTCTCTTTGTCTCTGTTTCTCTCTGATCAAATTAAAATAAATGAATGAATGAATAAAAATTTTTTAAAAAAAGAAATGTCTTCTACGATTTCTTGGGGGAAAATACCTAAATTCTTTAGGTTCAGGCAAAAGAGAAAGAAAAATACGATTAAAAAGTATGCATGATGACGTCAGTGATCTTCTTCCTGAGGAGGAAAGAGAAGAAAATTAGAGCTGGGAATACCAACTTTGTCTCCTCATCATTGCCTCTCTGTGCTGGGAGGCTGCTGCTCAGGAAGCCTGGCTTCCACTTTAACCTAGCTCCTACAGCAAGAACAGAACAAGGATCAGTCCCCTTCCTGCTCTAGGTGCAAGCAGTGCACACCTTTGCTCGTCTCGGCGAGCGTGAACTTGGATTACTGATAGGCTTCGTGCGTTTCTCTTGTATGTGTTATACAGACAGCATCTCATCCTCTACACAGAGGCAAGAATTTCTGGGTTACCCATAGCACAGTGCCCAAAGTTTCAATTGCCCACCATTTCTCCTACCTGGAGAAGATTGTTAATTAGAAATAATTAGAAAGAAGAAAGCAAAAAGAAGTGAATTTTACTATTCGCTGTCAGTTAATACACATAGTTTAACAAAATAGCTCGAAAGAGAAGGAATGTGAGTGTCTTAACATTAAAAGGCAAGGGTCAGGGTGAGCTTGGTGGGGCAGAGGTAAAGCCCTGCTCAAGTGATGCTGGGTCCATGCTGAAGATGGTGGGCTCATTTCCCTGGTCAACCTGTACATGCCACGGTGCTGGCTAGCTAGGTGGGCTCGGTGAAGACCGCAGTGAAAGACCCTGTTAAGAATGCTTCTTTCTCTCTCACTGTCATGAAAGAAATACTTTTAAAAAATAAATAAAAGGTGAGGATCATTGATTCATTTCTTTAAAAAGTTCAATGAGATGTTTTTTTAAAAGTTATTTATTTTATTTTATTTATTATTAGTATTATTTACTTTTAAAATTTTTATAGAGCACATGCACTCATGAGAGAGAGAGAGAAAGCTACCAGGTCTGGGATTCAAATTGTGGTCTACCACGTGGGAGCCCAACACCTTAACCACCTCACTATCTGCTAGCCCCATCAATAATATGATAATAGGGGAATATATACCTCTTATAAAGGCCAGATGGGAATCAGTGGAGGATGACTTCATCATTGTGTGTTGTGAAAAGTGTTTTTGAGACCTCTAGGGGACACTGCCTTCCTGTCACAGAATACCACCTTCATCATTTCCACCTTGACCCTCTGGGTAAAGCACAGAGCTGACCTTCATCCATTTGTTACGTAATCCACAAATACCATCATCCCCCCTCTGCAGAAGAGTGGTAACTGGGCAGAGGGGAGACGTCAATGACATTCAGTCTGTGCCTAACACAGCTAATTACCGGGGTAGAAGGAATGGCTTGTTGAGGTTAAAAATGGGTTCTTTCTAGAAAGAGGTGGTAATAGCAAGTCCTGGAGGAAATCATAAGTTGAAATAAAGCGCTGACGAGACAAAGCTGCAAGGATGAAAGGAGAGGATTAGGAGGTGTGAAACAAGGAGTGTCCCTGAGACCTGGTCTTGTCTTCCCCCTTAATCCAAAGCAAATGGCCTTGGCATTGCCCTGTGAAGAAGCAGTCCTGTCACTATGATGAATGCAAGGCCACTCCCATTCCCCAACTCCACAGGAACTGTATGTCACGCTTTATTAAAGAACAGCTTTAGACTTCATTGGAGCCTGGTCAGTATGATTGTTTCAAGAAAAAGTAAACTAGGCATCATCTCAAGCAGGTGTGTCTACAGGAATGGGGAGGAGGTACAATAATCCTCCCCCTCCATCTGCATTTTCACTTTCTGTGTTATCAGTTATCCCCCAATCCTAAAGTAGTTGATTTGGAGGAGTTCGACCCAGTAGGGCTCCAGGATCTGTGCTGAGCTTTTGACCTTTACCTCTTAGGTCGGACCAGCACGTAGGCAAGGCCGCTGCTGTGTGCCCCACCGACCTAGGAATAAGACTTAGGTTGAATTAGCATGTCAGCAAGGCTGCTTGCTATTTGCTCCAGAAAACTGTGGTAGCCTTGCTGGGAAGCGACCCCCCTCTGACTCCCCAATATACTACTATAAAAGAATTACATAGCTCTCTTATACATCCTGAGTATATGATAAAATTTTCCAGGAAGTCCCCCCGACCGCTCCCCTTTGCTCTGACCACCTATTGTTAATTACAATGCTTTACTACGGACAGTCACAATAGAGAATGTGATAAGATCACATCTAGGCAGAAATCTTCTTGACCTTTGGACGGCCCTTCAAGATACATCTAACATAAGCTTAAGAATAATCTTTTAGGCCGAAACGGGCCCAGGGCACTCCTGCCCCACTATGGCTAATGCTCTAACAAGATACATAACAGTGGCGCCACAGTCACAATAGAACGTTTTAAGTATGCCACAAACCCACCTTAAAGTTCTTCATTAACTTGTTAGTCACTTTACCGCCAGTTGAAAAGGCTGTCCCCGCCCTTACCTAGTAAAACAGTAAGTTTTACCCCTTTAAGATATATTAAGGTTCCTTGAATTAATTTTCAGATTCCTATACAATTATATAAGTTCCATTTTTTATTAAGATCCATAAGAACTAATATCTATACTTGAGATTTTCTTTTCTCAGCACCATTCCCGGTAATCACAAGATGGCTTCCGTGCCGCATCAACTGATAATTATCTCTGCTTGCTGGAGCCACTTTCCCGAAACTGCATTCCATGAAGACCCACCTACATCAAATGAACAATTGCGGAACTGCACAAGACCCACCCTTAATCCAACCCTAAATAGAATCTATGTTCCCTATTGTTAAAACTTTATGAGCTGATAATTGAAACACTAGTCCCTCTCCCATTTACTTGCAGGTATCACATTTTCAATAAAAACGCACGATGATTCCTAGCAGTTGTCACTCCTCAGAGAGCGATCTCTGGGGGGTGTCTGGCTGAGGATGTGCATGAAAAGGCACCGAGACCTTAGTCTTTCTTTCCTGCGCCGCCTCCAACGAGTCAACCCACCCCCGCCGAGGCTGGACCCCGGCAGATTTACAGTGCACTAAGATATTTTCCTGCTGGCCTGGAGCTGAATCCCACATGGCCTACTTCTTGGTTTGAATCCTGGACTCGGAGCCTTGGAAAACACACCATGCGTGTGTGTATGCATGCCCAAAGTCCCAAAAGGATAATGGAGGAGATGGGATTGTGGCATGACCATTACCCCTGGGGGGTGATTTCTCACTTTTCTTCTCTCTGTCTGTGTCTCTCTCTAGTGAGCACGCATGCCCAAAAATCTTAAAAAAAAAAGATATTTGGAGAGATAGCTGGAGAGAACAACATATTACAAGATATTGTTATAGTTTGCCCTATTTTACTGTTAGTCATTGTTGTTAATCTTTCTCTGCACCTCATTTACATACTAAGCCTATCATGGGAGAAAACTGTCTGTACAGAGTTCAGTACTCTCAGAGTCTCAGGCATCCGTTGAGAGTCTAGAATGTCACCCCTCTGGGTCAGACTGTAATCTCGTCTAATCAACCGACCGGCATTTCTGGTGCCCTGTGGCTGGTAAGGGCTGCTGTCTATCCCTGCAGACTCTCCGTCAGACTACAGCCCAGCTCTTTCCTTTACCACCTCTCTCCACAATTCAACAAGTTCTCTCAACTCTACTTTCAAACAATCTTTCTCAGTTATGACCACTTCCGGCCATCTCTACCTCTTCCCCTCCAGTCCGGATATCATCTTTTACCTGCCTACTGACATAGCCTACTAATCGGCCACCAGACTTCTGTACCTGGTTATCCAATCCTCAGCTAGAGCCATTCTTAGAAGGAAAAATCAGCTGTAAAGCCTTCCATTGTCATTGGACGAAAGCCCACGCATCTCACCAAAGCCCTTCTGTGCAGTTTAACCTGCTACTCTCCACTGCCCACCAGCCACCCTGGCCTTATTTCGCCAAACCAAAGTTGTTTTTGCTGAAGGATCTGTCCTATGCACTTTTTTCTCTCTTCCTGTGCTCTTAGATTTTCTTTCTTTTTAATTTTCTTTTTTCTTCTGCAGACTCCCTGTATCTAGACATGAAGCAAGCACTGAATGTGTGACTTGTGCTAAGTTTGGACGTACGAATTGAAGAGGTTCAGATTTTTAAAAGGTAATAGCCAGTGGTTGAAGATGGTGGTGTTGCAGAAATAAATAGTATATCAATGATGTAGGCATAGTGATCACATTCACTACTCAGCTCCTAGGAATCTCTTCTGAGAATAATCTGAAACATGAGCAAGTGTATAAACATATTTACTGATGTGTATTTATAGCAGCATGATTTGGAAAACACTAAAATGCACAACAGACTGGAAACTCAGATGGTATTCCTATATTGTAGTCTTGAGGCAGAATCTCTTCTTCAGGAAATCTCAGTGTTTATCCTTTAAGCTTTCAATTGATTGGGTAAGATCAACCCACACTATGGAGGGTAAGTTGCTTTACTTAAGTCAGTTGATCATAAATGTTGATCATACATGAAAATCAAAACCAGAAAACAAAGAAAAACATCTTACAGCAGTTACATAAATTTAAGAACTCTCATGAAAGAAATACTTAAAAAAAAATAAAATTGAGGGTCACTGATTCCTAGCACTGGACTCCCACATAGCCAACCATGTTCGAGTCCCAGATATGGTGGCTTGCTTTATCACTTTCACTTTTTCTCTCTGTCTCTCTCTGTTAAGTGTGCTATAAGGCACACATGCCTTATAGCAAATAAAAATATATTTTTTTAAAAAAAGAACTTGATAGAATAAAATGTTGTAGTTTATCAGAGTTCACCAGATGATATCAATATGAACACACACACACATGTAAATGCACACAATCTATGTATGAGAGAGAGAGAGAGAGAGAGAGAGAGAGAGAGAGAAGGGCTTTATTTTAGGGAATCGGCTCATACAGTTGTGGGCACTGGCAAGTCTGAAATCTATCAGGTAGGCTGGCAGGCTGGAAATTCAGATGAGAGTTGATGTTGTAGTCTTGAATTCAAAATTCATAGGAGAGTTTATCAGACTGGAAACTCAGATGGTATTCCTTTATTGTAGTCTTGAGGCAGAATCTCTTCTTCAGGAAATCTCAGTGTTTATCCTTTAAGTTTTCAATTGATCGGATAAGATCAACCCACACTATGGAGGGTAAGTTGCTTTACTTAAGTCAATTGATAATAAATGTTGATCATACATGAAAATCAAAACCAGAAAACAAAGAAAAACATCTTACAGTAACATTTAGATTAGTGTTTGACCAAGCAACTGGACACCACAGCCTCACCAAGTTGACACGCAAAATTAACCATCAGGACAATATTGTCATTTAAGTAAATGACTAAGTTGGTTATGTAGTCTTGTGGAAAAAATGCATACATGGGACCAGCAGTTGGCATAATGGCTATGTCACTGGACTCCTATGGTTTGAGTCCTGGACCTGGTGGTTTAAACTTACGCTGGGCACGTGTGTGTGTGTGTGCCCAAGATCCTGAGAGGAGAACAAAGGAGAAAAGATTGTGGTGTGGCCATCACCCCTGGGGGGTGATTTCTCGCTTTCTATCTCTCTGTCTTTCTGGTGAGAGCAAGTGCCCTATAGCTAAAACCTCTCAAAAATAAAAAAAAAAGAAAAGAAAGTAAAAAAGAAAAATTGCATAGGTACAATAATAAGAAAAAAATGGAATGCAAAACTGTCTACAATAGTTATGGCTAGGTTAAAAATGCATAAGATAAAAAGACAGATTAAAAACATTGAATACTATGAGTTAGAGTGGTAAGATTATATGTGATCTTTTTTTCTAATGCCTGGAGGTTTTGTAAGGTTGCTATATTATTTTTGTCATGGAAAAATAAAATTTTAATAGGAAATTCTTGCTTGGGACTTATTTTATGGTGGAAAATAAAACTTTAATAGAAAATCCTTCTTTGATGATTAAATTATTTAAAACAAAAAGAAAAATAATAACTTGGTGGCATTAAAGGGATTGAAAACTGAGGCTTTTAAAATGAGGATAGAGTTACTCTGCAAAACAGTCTTAATATTTTAAATGCAGTTGGACTGTATTTTTGTAGTCAGACCTGTTCCTTGAGGGGCAAAAAACTCCTGGAGACTTTAATTCAAAATAAGCAGAGGTATTTATGGGGATTTATAAGTACCTCTGACACCTGAGGACATACCCCTTCTGCTTCTTCCCTTAGAACTTTTGGCAGCTGAAGATAAGATGAGCTTCCTAATTTCATACTCATGCTAAAAGTGCACACAAGATTAGTCCAATGCAAAGCTTTTTCCAATAATGTATTTTTTTTTCCAACCCATTGGGGTATTATTTTTTAAATGTGGATGTCTTCTCTAACAAGCCCAGACTCTGCCATAGGCTACATATTCAGTGCCCAACCCCTGCGGTGGACGAGGAGAAGGTTAGTTCTGCTGCCCCAGTACCTGTTTCTGCATCCTCGGTGACCATTTCCTTTAACCTCACACTCTTTCTACCTAACTGCTATTCAAAGTTCCTACCATAGAAAATACTTTGATAATGACCAGAGCTGGGTTTTATTGAGTACCTGGTACATTCCAGGTATAATTTTAGAGACAACCATGAGTACTAGAACTAGTCCCACTTTTATAGATGCATTAACTGGAATAAAGAGAAGGTAAATGATTTGGTATATATATATATACTATATATATATATATATATATATATATATATATTATGTGGTTATTAACAATGTGAGAGTTGGGATTTAGGCCCAGTCAGTCTGGCTCTGGAAACCATGCTCTTAACATGAAGGCATACCCCCTGTCTTAGTGAGTGCATAAGATGATAGCACACAGTCTTTGTGTAACCTGCAGTTTTAGGAGCACATTGGCAAGGTTCTGCCTTAGAGGATCAAACCTATTTACAGCTCTGTGCAGGGAAGGGACATTTGGGATGAAGAAAGGCAGGGAGGCCTTCCTGCAGTTGCAGAATTAACCTTATGCATTGATAGTTCTCTCTCATGCCTATTCCTCCATTGTAAATTACTCTGAGTCAACTAGGGCTATAGAGATTAATCAGGTAGTTTGAAGCTAAAGACTTCTGGCAGTGTATTCTGGATGAGAAAATTCATTTGTATGCTGTCTTGATATACAGTGAATTAATGTAATTAAAAAAAAGTCAAGGTTGACTCTAGAACCTTAAAAAAAAAAAAAAAAGACTTCTGGACAGAAAAGAGTTAGTTGCTTCCTTTGGGTTGGGGTTTAAGGCTTCTTGCAAATCATCTAGTCGGTATTGCTTCCTATGGACCATTCACTGGTGCTAGAACCTTTATCAAGACCCATGTCATTGTATTTCCATCAGATACTCCTGAACTATTAGGGAATTACCAGAATTCGACTGGGTCTCCCATTTTTTTTGTTTGTTTTTGAGAGGTTTTTGCTATAGAATGTGTTCACTCGCCAGAAAGACAGAGAGAGACAAAGAGACAGAAAGCAAGAAATCACCCCCCAGGGGGGATGGCCACGCCACAGTCACTTCTCCTCCATTCTCCTCTTGGGATCGTGGGCACACACATGCACACGTGCTGGGTCTCTCTTAAATGCTCACTAAATTTCTTTTAATTCAACACTTTGCCACTCTTATGTGTTTTTATGCTCCCCTTGAAAACAGGCTCCTCTTGCCCAGCTCACTCACATACTCCACAGAAATGAAAACCCAGGGATATAAAGGACATGCTTTGGAAAGATGGTGGAACATGAGAAGGTAAAAGAATAAAGAGTTTAATGGCAGGGAGTTCAACCATGGCCAAGGTGACTATAGTTCTCTTACCTTCAGGTCAGTCTTACATGCTTCTCCCTACTCCAGGTTATCCGCTCAGAGACAAACCAGTGCAGGAGGACAGACTAACAATCTACACCTTGTTTCAGCTTGTTGAGAGTTTAGTTTTCTACTGAGCTGGAAAACATCCAAGAACTAACCCATGAACCATAAAAATATGAAGGTGTACACCTGTTTCTATTACTAGAAATCACCAGTTCCTTGATGAAAGTTTCTTTAATCTGTGTTCTTTGGACCTTTGTGACCAAAAAGAAAAATAAAAAAGTGTCTCATATCTCTATTATTATATAGTGCCCTAAGAAAAATGTAGGGTTAACTTTTTGTTATCACTTCTAAAATACCTTCCTGGCTTTTGTCAGCTACCTCAACCCTGGTGGAACTTGCGTTCAGTGAAGTATCAGAACATTAGCAAGCTATTGCAGTTTTGAATTGTCACACCTACCCTGGGCTGTGGTGACTTGTACATCTTGTGCAGGTGTCATCATCACTGTATTGCAGGTGATAAAGAGTGCAACCTCCGGTAACACAGAACACCAGTTCTCATTAATTTAGAGAACCCCTACCATGCTCTCCAATCCACTCGATTTCCTACTCTCTGCAAAAAAAGTTGCCAGATCTAACAAATAAAAATATAAGACACCTAATTAAATTTGAATTTCAGATAAACTATCATTTTTGGTTAATATAAGTATGCTTAATACTGTATTTGGGACATATTTATGCTAAAAATGATTCATATGAAATTCAAATTTAACTGGTCATTCTGTAATTTATCTGTCAATCCTGTCTGTGGTGATTAATTAAAACTTCTCTATTTTTTCCTACTATCCACCCAACTGATTCCCCTTTTGCATATTGCCTGGCTTTATTTTGCCTGGGTAAGACATTAGTTTAAAAGAAACCCACAGTTGATAATGCTGACATGAATTTATAATAGAAGTAATCTACCTGGTTGTGTAGATTTCTTCAGTATTGCTTTTTTTTTTAATTGTTTATTTAATTTTATTCATTCATTTATTTATTTTAATTTGACCAGAGAGAGACACAGAGAGAGTGAGAGAGGGAAAGTGAGAAAGCAAGCTACCAGGTTTGGGAATCAAACCGTGGTCAGCTATGTGGGAGTGTCCAGCGCATTAACCACCATGCCACCTGCTGGTCCCATCTTCAGTATTGCTTTTGTCCAGGTACAGGTAGGAAGAAGACAGAAGTTTGGGATGAAGTGGCAAAGAAAAGAAGAGCAAAGACATTTGTGGTATTTGTAAGGTATTATAAAAGATATACTATAGGGTCAGCAGGTGGAGTGGTGGTTAAGGTGCTGGACCCCACATGAACAACTGCTGTTCACGTCTTGGACTTCTCAGCTTGAAAATCACGCTGGAGATGTATGCACATGTGCCCAAAATCCCAAGAGGAGAAGGGAGGAGAAAGGATTGCACTGTGGCCATACTCCTTGGGGGGCGAGTTCTCATTTTCTCTCTCTCTGTCTGTCTCTCTCTGGTGAGTACATGCACTCGCAGCAAAAAAAAAAAAAAAAAAAAAAAAAAAAAAAAAAAAAAAAAAGATATACCATGGTATCTAGAATGGAGGAAGGAAATGAAGATAGAGTAGGAGTGTCAGAAAGAGAATATGGAGGGACCAGCAGTTAACGTAATGGCTATGTCGCTGGACTCCCATGTAGTCGACCGTGGTTCAAGTCCTGAACCCGGTGGCTTAAACTCATGCTGGGTGCATGTGTGTGCGTATCTAAGATCCCGAGAGGAGAATGGAGGAGAAGGGATTGTGGCGTGGCCATCCCCTGTGGGGGTGATTTCTCGCTTTCTGTCTCTCTGTCTCTCTGTCTGTCTTTCTGGCGAGTGCACGCGCCCTGTAGCAAAAACCTCTCAAAAAAAAAGAAAGAAAGAAAGAAAGAAAGAAAGAGAGAAAGAAAGAAAAAAAAAAAAAGAAAAGAAAAGAAAAGAAGAGAGAAGAGAAGAGAAGAGAAGAGAAGAGAAGAGAAGAGAAGAGAAGAGAAGAGAACATGGAGTGTTTTATGGGTTAGAAACCCACCAAGATTGAAGAGCATTGTGGAAGAAGTATTTATGCAAGTAAACTAGACAGACAAATGGTTTTATCAAGGAAGACAAAACCCCGAATTAAAGATTTTGGAGTTTATAAAGCCATGAGTTATTCACAGAATGAACATGAGTCAGGAAGTGAAATGAAATAGAAAGCATTGCTATACCTGAGAAGGTCAAGTAATACAGAGGCCTAGATGTTTTCATAAATCATCCATTCAGGTTTTGCAGTTATTCCAAAATAAAGACACAGGAAACCAAATGCCGTTGGCAAAGTCTTTGGTGACAAGTAGAGCACCTGGACTCCTGAAGGCGGTTAGATAATGGCATACCATAGGAAGAGAGCATGGCGGACTCCTACGGCTCAGACTTCCAAAGAGGAAGTTCTGAGGTGGTGGAGAAACCTTGAGGACTCTGCACTATTTCATATTTCCGAGTCGGGCAGCAAATACTGTCCACCCTTTCCCAGCTGGCTTTAGTACTTTCTGACCCGTAAGTTGTGTGTCCTCTAGCTTCAACCACACAAGCCCATGCGTGGAACTCACTGGTTCCTGTCTCTGAGGACTAAGTTTGCACTGGCTCCATCTGCTGCTGATCTCTCAGGGTTCTTTCTAACCCAGCATCCGCTAGGACAACTCCGTTTAATACAACTGCCATGAAAGACATGCCTCTAGTCCATTACCCAAATCACTTTTTGGGCCATCTACAGAACCAGAGAACAAATATAAAATGGTCCCTCATCATTCCATTGCAATCCATCTTTCCCTGATCCTTGTCCTATCTCTTTTGGTGGAGAACTCTTTTTTTTTTTTTTTCTAAGAGAGATTTTTGCTTCAAGGTATGTGTGCTCATTAGAGAGACAGAAAACAAGAAATGATGCACTGGGAGGCTGGCTATGCCTTAATCCCATTCTCCTATTGGGATTTTAGGCATGCATGCACATGTGCCCGGTGTGAGCTTAAGCCACTGGGTCCAGGACTCAAACCATGGTCAACTACATGGGAGTCCAGCAATGTAAACATCTGCTGATCTGGATCTAGAACCCTTTTTTAAATTTCATAAAATAATGTAACAGAAATTTTTGACAGTGGTTCTAAGACTGAAGCGTGTGGTTCTTTAAGGGGTCATAGATGAGTATCCTGAGGTTGCACAGAAATTTTTCTAGGGAGAGTGTCTAATGTATGCACCTTTCTTTAGGGGATAAGAAATCCAAAATGTTAAAAGGCACTTGTTAGTAACAAACATACAAAATTCTTTTTTTTTTTTTTTTTTTTTTTTTTTTTTTTTTTTTTTTTTTTTTTTTTTTTTAGAGGTTTTTGCTATAGAGCACGTGCACTCGCCAGAGAGGCAGAGAGACAGAAAGTGAGAAATCACCCCCCGGGGGGATGGCCACGCCGCAATCCCTTCTCCTCCATTCTCCTCTCAGGATCTTGGGCATGCACGCACATGCGCCCGGTGTGAGTTTAAGCCACCGGGTTCAGGACTTGAGCCACGGTCAACTACCTGGGAGTCCAGCAACATAGCCATTATGCTAACTGCTGGTCCCAACATACAAAAATCTTAAAAACGTCAAATGAGGAAAAATTAAATGATCAAAAAATGAATCCTCCAAAACAAAAAGCCCTAAAGGAAGATCATGTTGAACAGTTTTCCTGTTCTAGCAGTGCCCAGAAAAATCTTAACACATAATAAGCAGTAGTGACTATTTATTGATTATTAATTCAATCAATACTGATAAATGGTGAGTATATAAAATGGGTAAACTCGTATAAGAACAACATATCTTGATGAGCTCCAGCGTTCCTGAGGTTAGTAGGAGCCTGTTTAGATCCCCCAGGACTGTGTAAGAATGGGCTCGCGAGCTGAGAATCGGGACTCTTGACTCTGTGTAAGTTTTCTCTAATCCTGGCAATTGTGTCATTGTTGTTACCCTTTGACCATTTCCCAAAAGGAAAGGTATCAAAATAAAAAAGACTTTTCTTACTTATTTGGGAGACTATATTATCACACTCTACAGTTAAAGAGCCCCCAGAGATAAAACGGGTATGACAGTCTAAACAGAAAGCAAAAGAAGCAAAGCAGGAGCACACAGGAGGAAGCGGGCGAGCGATGAGCCTGGGTCGTCCTCAGGCTTAACTGCATGGGAAATGCTCTTACAAATCCGAATCTGATGTTCGAAGACACACAGTGGATAAAAATACCAATCGGAGGTGAAATCTATGTAAAATCACTATTTTGTTTCTAGCGTCTCATCTTGGCTTGCTTCCAAGTACAAACTTCTAAAGTGCCTTGTGATACATCTAATTATGGGAGAGGCTCTAAGAATTGAATCCACTCCAAGTTCCTATATACATGTTCTTTGAGGTGCTGACTCAGGCTTTGCTCCATAAACGATGAAGAAAATAGATTGAAAGCTTACATAATAAAGCATTTCCTTAGAGTCATGTTAATAAATGGTGACATTATAACCACATCTTAAGAACTTTTAATTAAATCTTATTAGTCCTTTAAAATCATTGCCAATATTTCTTTAGTTAATTAAAGCCAGTCGGTCTATTTGATGGGTAATGTGAGTATTATAATTAATTAAGAACAGACAATGTGAAAAATCTCTGAACTAGGAATACAAAGGTTTTGTAGAATATGGAGAAGGTAAGGTTTCTAAACTCAATACTTCTATCCCTTTGGGAGCTTCTGAACTTAATTCAGGAAGACACACACTGGTAGCTCTTCTTTTTTATTACATCTCACATAAGCAATTTACATATATACAGGCACGTGCGCATGCACATACACATACATATACAAGCATACACATTTTGACTATAATATTTATTATCGCTTAAGGATTATTGACATCATACTATCTGTCATACCTAAAAGACAGCTAAATCCATCTACTAATGTTTCAAGAGAAAACAAATTTCCAAAATGAAGCCGCTAGAAGCCTTGTGAGTTGGTAAGTTTATGAAATTATAATATAGCTTAAGATCTTTAGTGAGGGGCCAGTGGTAGTTGAGGTGCTGGACTCCCACGTGGCCGACACAGTTCAAGTCCCAGTTCTGGCTGTTTGCTTTCTCACTTTGCCTCTCTCTCTCTGTCTCTCTCTGGTGAGTGTATGGGCCCTATAGCAAATTAAAATGAATGGATAAAGTATTAAGTTGTTTGGAAAGTAATGATGTATTTTTGATATTTTTCTGTGCAAAAATGCATCAGGACTTTCCCAACAACCTAATAATAATAATAATTTTTTTTTTTAAAAAAAGCTTTAGTAGGCCAGCAGGTGGCATAGTGGTTAAGGTGCTGGTCTCCCACATGGCTGACTACAATTCAAGTCCTGGACCTGGCAGCTTCAAAACAGGGGCTCATATACATGCCTAAAATCCCAGAAATTCTCCAGTGGAGGAGTTGGGATTGAGACTGGGCATCCACTCTGGGAATGATTTCTTATTTTCCCTCTCATTGTCTCTTTCTGTTTCTCTCCAGCAAGCACACTTGTCCTATGGCAAAAACTTAAGAAAAAAAAAAAGCTTTAGTAAAAGCATTTTAAAAAATACGACACAACTTACAAATTTAATTTTATTACTTAGAAAGTTATCTGTGGTGATATCCAAGCCTAGTTGAACACTAGATACATGTGGGAAATTTAAATAAATAAATGGCAAATGTCTGAACTTCACCCTATATTTGTTAAATCAAAATCTCCTAGAAAAGAATCCAAAAGTCAACCCTTTTATTACGTTTCCAAGGTGTTACAGATCCACGTCACCAATGAAATGAGCGCTGCTGCGTGTCAGGTACTTACTGTGTTCTAGACCCTCTGCCAGCTAAATCGTCTTCCCTTGGTACTGGCTTCCAATGTCATTGTGATTTTCATTTCTTATGTATGTTAAAGTTCTCAGCATCTATTGATGGTATATGATATTTATTGTCTTAACAGGTAAGTACTTAGTTTGACAAAAATTAATTTTGCACCTTGACCAAAATTTGTCACACAAGAGTTCATGGCCCCTATTCCTTCCATTGTACACCCTTCCTATTTATTTAAAACAGGTGACTTTTTTTGATGTGTGTGGTCAAATTCTTCCTTATCCTAAACTTAAACTCTTACTTAAGCTCTAATACAGCTTGCATTTTTTTAGAATTGGCAATAGGGCATATGTGCTCACCAGAGACACAGAGAGGGAGACAGAGAAAGTGGGAAAGTGAGAAATCACCCCCAAGAGAGGGTGGTCATGCCTCAATCCCTTCTCCTCTCTCCTCTTGGGACTTTGGGCATGCATGTATATGCACCGGGCATGATTTTCAAGCTGCTATGTAGGGATTCAAACCATGTAGTCAGTCATGTGGGATCCAGCACACCTTAACCTCTGTTCCACCTGCTGGCCCAATGTGGCTTGTATTATTTTCCTTTAACATGTAACTTTTTAATCTTATTTGAGCTTAATTTTCAAATTTTTGCCATTTAGAACACATTTTTAATAGTTTTAGAAAGCATTTCTATGAAGAGTTGCAATGTTCTACTGATGTGGGATGACATCCTGATCTATCTTTCAAAGCATGACAACATTCTATAGGGTGATGTTTGAGGGCTTGGCACACGAGGCTGGGGGAACCCCTCCACAAGGAAAACTGTGTCTCTGACTGTGCACAAGACCAGGGAGTAAGCTCTTTTTCTTGTTGTCCCTTTGCTCAGAACTGAGGTTGTCTTTGATGGAGGTATTAACCTCTTTCTTAGTCTTCTTTTCTCCTGTCTTTATACTTAAAGACCCTTTTCTGCCTCATAGTAACATTTGCTGCTTGTTTCAAGATACATCCAAAAGTTTCCTACTCTTCTTAAAATCTTATTTCAAGGAAACTTTCAAAAGTGTCTTGAAACAGCAAACATTACTAAGAGGCAAAAGGTATGCTCTGTGCAAACATTGTAAAGTGTTTCTACAGCATAAATTATTATGGTAGTTAAATACTTTGATTTAATTTAGTTGGGGGGAGCTATTATTGATTGAGCATTAACTAAGTGCCAAAGTTGTACTAAGCACTTTAGGAACATAATCTCATCTAATTTCCAAGATGACCCAATTTTGAACAACATGATTTCTTTCATAGACAAGAAAACAGACTCAAATGACATTAGCTACCCAGGAAATGATAGAGCTAGAATGAAAACTCTTGTCTATCTAACTTCAAAAGCCCTCTTTGTTCATATAGCATTTAACAGCCTCTTTTACAACTGGGTGGTAGTCTAAAATAAACTGCCAAAAATTCTTTGATATTCTTCCTACTTAGAGGTGGGGTCCATATCTCTTCTCCTTGAATCTGAGAGGGTTTGTGGCTCACTTATAACCAGTAGAATGTAGAAGTGAATGCTTGATTTCTGAAGCTGTCTTAACAGTGATGCAGCTTCTGTCTTATTCACTGGTTCCCTGATTTTGGAAGCCTGAGCACCCATGTGAAAAATCCAACTATCCTGAAACCACTAAGCTATGAAGAGATCCAGGACACATGGTGAGAGCCCTACTGACAGTAGCCTCAACCATGGACATGAGATACCCTTGGTTTCTAGGCCCTGTCTTCCAGATCTTCCCACCCCTGGCTGCAGACACGCCGAAACAGAGGCTACATCCTTGATTCTGGATTCACAGAATCTGTCAGCATTTAAAAACAAAATACCCAGCTGTTTAGAACTTCTGAACTTGAGGTATAGTTTGGTACATGGGAATCATAATCAGAACTGGCCACTAACTTCCCAGCCATGTCTTTATATATGCCCCCACAATAAATTCAATGTTTTCCCTTTAAATTCTGCATTAAATTTTTTTACTTGGGATAACCTAATCCCCAGCCAAGCTTTATTCATACAGGTGGGACCAGCAGTTAGCGTAATGGCTATGTCACTGGACTCCCATGTAGTTGACCATGGTTTGAGTCCTGGACCAGATGGTTTAAACTCACACCAGGCACGTGTGCGTGTGTGCCAAAAATCCTGAGAGGAGAATGGAGGAGAAGGGATTGCAGCGTGGCCATCTCCCCTGGGGGGGGGGGGGTAATTTGTCACTTTCTATCTCTCTGTCTGTCACTGTCTTTCTGGCAAGTACACGTGCCCTATAGTGAAAACCTCTCCAAAAATTTTTTTTCAAAAAAAAGGTCAGGTGACACTCCAGAAAAATCTTGCCAACTATTCCCTTACAAACCTCTGTGATCATACAAGTTATCTCCCCTCCATTTCCTACATTCGATGGGATGTTAGTCAAGCATGGGAAATGTCTGTCTTTTATTTCCTTATCTCTAGGGTCTAAAATAGTATTAACACATGGTACACACTCACTAAAAATTTCTGAATTGAATAATAAAAATAATTAAATGAATTTATTCGGCCATAAATAAATAGACATAGTGATATGTAATATAGTGAAAAATATAAGAATATAATCTCTATATTGAGCAAATTGGGGAAAAGTAAACTTAGAAGAATTACATTGACATGAGAACATAGATAAATACTGTTTAGATGGCATGCATGAGTAATTTAATGTTTGATGTTTAAAATTCTAAACTAGTTTATAACAAATGCTTTATGGTTAGTGCATAATTCAAAGATATACTGAAACGTGCCTTAAATATACATAACTTGACCTAAAAGAGATTGAACAATGTGTCAGTAATATCTCTTACATGTTTCATGCAATAATTTTATATTTGCAAAAAAGTTCTGAGGTGAATCTCACATTGTTTATAAAATATTTTGCTAAAATAATACATTATATGAAAGGGATCAAATGAAAATTATTTCATGCAGTTGACCATGAGAGATTAATATCAAAATTGAAAATGCTTCCACTATAAATAACTTATAAATAACAGTTTAAAAAACTGACAAAATATGTAAAATAATTATTTTCATACACTGGGCTAAAAATTAGGGAGAAAAGGGAAACAGATGAGATAAACCTTATAATTAGTCCCTTTTACTGTAGAGAGGCAATTTTTAGATGACAATGAAGAAAAAAGAACCCAGTGGGTTCACTGAGATGGGAAACAGAAATTGCAATTCAAGGAAACTGAGGGCGTTGAAATTTGTGGGCAGAAAATTAGAGAACAGGGAGCTGAACAGAGAAAAAAATCTAATGATCTCTTGAAATGTCTCCTTGAATTTTTTTTATATGAATCTACAAATGCATGATATTAAATTCCATCAGGCTGGAGAAAAAGAAATGTAAGAAAGCAATACATTCAAAATCAATTGAGCTCACAGTACATGACAGTTCACAATTGCATAAAGTGGAGGAACTTTGTGATGCTTGAGTCAGTGAAAATATTCCCTAGAAGGGTATCACTTTAGAAGTGGGACTAGATTAGCCCTAGGCTAAAGTCTACTACAGATCGGGGCTAACTAAACTAAAAGTTAGCTTCAAAAGAGCTAAGTTGATTCAAAGTAACTGAACTGAATGTTAGAATAAAATTTAAAAATAGTTAAAGAACTTTATTAAAATCAGGAATCTTAAAGCAAAAACTCTAAAGTGCTCAGTATTTTTTTCTCATCCCCAAAATTATCAGAGAAGCTAAGAAGTGGAAAAATAAATTAATAATATAAGAAAAAATTAAAAAATAATTTTTTGCCAGAGTGACAGATATGAACAGAAAAAGAAAAATAAGATAGTTGTCAAAATGAATCTGCATATGCTCAAAAAATGTAGAAGCAAACATAAGTATGAGAAAGAAAATGTGAGACCCAGAAAAAAAAATGGAATTTCTAGGGGTGAAAAATAAGATGGATGCAAACAATACATTTTAGAGGTCAATAGTGGAATAGATACTGAGCAAAAAGAGGCAATGAATTTGAGGACATAATCTGTAATAAAGTAAAGAAAAAAAAAGTAAAGCATAAGCAGAGAATGAGTGATGTGTGGTAAAACATTAATCAATATAACAAAGTATAATAGAAGTTCCAGAAGGAGAAGAGAAAGAGACAGAAAAGGATAGTTCAAGAAATAATAGTAACTTTCCAAGTTTAATGAAAACTGTAAGTCCATAAACGGAAGTAGCTCAATAATCTTCCAACAGGAGAAACCTAAAGAAAACACATTAGGCACATCATGATCAAATGGCTGAAAACCAGTAATAAATAAAAAATCTTAAAATTAACCAGAAAATAAAATACATTGTATTCACAGAACAAGGTAATATTGACAGCAGACTGATAATCCAAAACTATGCAAGCCAGAGGACAATGGAAAACATCACCAAACTACATAAAGACAAAAGAGCAGCTTAGAATCTTAGATTCAGTCAAGATAACATTCATACTGAAAGTTAAATAAAGATTTTATCAGAAAAACATAAGCTGAGGGAAGCCCTTTCAAGCAGATCTTTAGTATTAAAAAGAACTTTTTAAACAAAAAGTTCTCCAGGAAGAGGACAAAATCTACCAAGTGAAAAATTAGATGTACAAAAGGAATGAAAAACAATAGAAATAATAAATATGGAGATAAATATAAAATATTTTTATAATTAAAAGATATTTAAAGTATGACTTATGGTTGAAGGCAAAATTAATACCAAGGTATTGTGATGATTAAAATATATGTAGAAGGGAACCAGCAGTTAGCGTAATGGCTATGCCGCTGAACTCCCACGTAGTCGACCGCGGTTCGCATCTCGGACCCGGTGGCTTACAACTCACGCCGGGCGCGTGTGCGTGCGTGCCCAAGATCCCGAGAGGAGAATGGAGGAGAAGGGATTGCGGCGTGACCATCCCCCCTGGGGGGTGATTTCTCGCTTTCTGTCTCTATGTCTCTCTCTGTCTGTCTGGCGAGCGCATGCGCCCTATAGCGAAAAAAAAAAAAAAAAACCTCTCAAAAAAAAAATATATGTAGAAGTAAAATGTGTGACAACCGTAGCATGAAGAACTCTGCGGATAAAATAAAGTGTACTTGGTTATAGAGTGCAATGTTAAAAATATGTTTCATATATCCTAGAGCAGCCACTAAACAAAAGAGATTGATTGACCAAGATGCCAATGAATATTTTTTATGTGTTGAAAACAATAATTCCATGTTTGCAAAAAAGGTTGTATTAGATTTAATGATCATGCTTATTAAAATGAAGCTCAGGGGAAGAGAGAAGATGATATTCAAGGATCAAAGTTTCACTTTCAGATTTGACTGCCTTAGGAAGCAAAGTCAGTGACAAAAATTGGGCACCAATGACTTTGAAGACCTCTCTAATTTCTCAATCCCTACTCTCAGAATGGGCTTCTCCAACAAATGCAGTATTTTTATATGTGGAATATAAGCTGTGTGTGTGTGTGTGTGTGTGTGTGCATGTGTGTGTGCATGTGCACATGCACCTGCCTGTGTATTTGTATAAACTCTTGTACTGAGATCAGAGCATCTTCTTTGTTCATTGCCATTATGACCAGCACTTGTACAGTGCCTTGCATAGTAGGTATGTAATAGTATGTGATGACTGGAAGTACCAGAACCCTCTGGAGAAACAAGCAGATTATCATAAATCAATCTTTGCGTATGGGTGAAAAAGAATAGATGATCGCATCTACAGATTTAGTTTTTAAAGCCCTCAGCCCTCCTGTTATAAAGATCCTGCTTCCACCCTAGCTCTGACCTTAAGTGAGAATGCTGACTTGATAGCTCCCAACTCTGTCTTCAAATGTGTTAGATCTTGGTTTAGCAACCTAACTTCTGACCTTCAGCTCTACAACAACAACAAAAAACCTTTTTTCTTATTTATTCTTTAATTAACAGTTATTCATCTCTTTAACTGGGCCAGGACCCAGGTTAGCCTTACATAACTACTCAGCACAAGGAGCCTGAATTTCATATGCACTGTGCTGCAGGTGCAGAATGAGTTGTGCAGCTTCTCATAGAGCACAAGGTCTGTGGAAGAGGCAAACACATGCAGATAAGTACTGCACACTGGGCTAGTAGTAATAATGAAGGTGTAGCAATGGCCAGACTTTGAAATCTCTAAGCCTACTACAAACACTTAGCATACACCAAAACACTTACCAAAGCCTGGCATCTGCCAGTCTATATTTCTTGGATGCTTAACAAACCAGTCTTTGAACCTAGGGAAAAGGCCTTGGGTATGCATCTTACTAGAGTAGAAGTAGCAGGGCTATGTCACTCTCCTAAGCTCCTAGTTCTCTCCTATGCCTGATGGAATATGCCTGATAGATACTAAGATTCCTTCACAGAAATCCATACAGGCAAAATAGCTAAGGGAATGGTCAGTGCTGTCTCTGGAAGGTCAGAGAAGAAGTTTCACAAAGAAAGGATCTAAAGCTGGAGGTTTTTGTTTTTTTTTGTGTGTGTTTTTATTGTTTGTTTAGATTTTTGCCATAGAGCTCACGTGCTTGCCAGAGACACAGACAGAAACAATGAGAGGGAAAATGAGAAATCATCTCCCCACACCCCTACCCCCAGAAGGGATGGTCACACTGGCATCCCTTTTCATCCATTTTCTCCTGGGATTTTGGGTACACATGCATGCACAGCTGGCATGAGTTGCAAGCTGTGGTCTGAGACTCAAACTACAGGCCATGTGGGAGTCCAGTGCCTTAACCGTCCTGGGCCTGAATGGTAAGCAGGAGAATTTCCAGGTAGAGGAGGGCACGGGCAGCGATGGTGATCTTCACAGAAGGAGCAGGACAGGGCGTGGAAGGGAGGCATCGGATGGGGCACCTGCAGACCTTCGAGTAGGCAGTACCATGGCGGTTTGCCCAAGGAAGGCCCTTTCTACGCCTGCTGTCTCAGTGTATTTACTCTCATTCCTCTTTTACTCACAGGAGTGTCCCATTTTGATGATAAGTGATACAAGGGGATTTCAAAAAGTTCACAGCATATGGACCTACAGTACAAGTTTATTTTGGTGCACACAGATTTTTCAATCCATACATAATTTTTTTCATAGTATGCATTTTCCATGAGCCTTTTGAAGACCCCACATATGCAGCCTTTTCAGATTGACTTCTTTCACTGAGTAATACACGTTTAAGGTTCTTCCATGTTTTTTCATGGCTTAAGATCTCATTTCTTTTCAGAACTGAACATTATCCCACTGCCAAGACATACCACATTTTATACATCTATTTACTACTGAATGGCTTCTTAGTTGCTTCCAAGTTTTGGCAATTATGAATAAAGCTGCTGTAAAAATTCATGTGCAGGTTTTTGTGTGGACATAAGTTTTCTACCCCTTGGGTATACACCAACGTTACTGAATTTTATATACACACACACACACACCATCTTTTTCCATGGGTGTGTGTGCTCACTGGAGAGAGACAAGGAAAGAAAGAGAAAGAGAGAGGTCAGAAAAACATCCCCCCGGGGTGATGACCACACTGCAGTCCCTTCTCCTCAGTCCTCCTCTTGGGATTTTGGGCATGCATGCACGCATATCTGGTGTGTTTTCTAGCTGCCAGGTCTAGTACTTGAACTGTGCAATCAGCTGTGTGGGATCCAGCTGCCTTATCTATCACACCAATATGGGTACACTTTCTAAGGAAATGTTTTTTCTGTGTTGCTCGGTTTGGGAAAATGTCCACAGTCCTTTATTCTCCTGTAGTTTAGTAGACCTAGATCAGTGAGCTCACAGGAGAGGTGAGTAAACTTAATTTGCACCATCATTGTAGTATCCAAATTTGTTTGTTTGTTTGAACCAGTATTCTATTATCAGTAAATTTTTTAATGTGGCATCTTTAGTCTCAACTTTAAGCACTTTTAGTCTCAACTTTTAAGATTTTTAAGTCAACAGCTTAAGAAGTATTAAATCAAGCCTTCAGTATTATAGTAAAGTCCCTCTTAGCAAAAATATTTATTGATTTAATTTCATAATAATGAGTATATGTTTAACTTAAAGTTGTGGCATCTTGTTTGTAAATATTCATTTGCCTTTTCCTGAACTGACAAAGTGTATTTGTTAAGAGACTGCTTTTGTTTTTCCCAAGCTCCTATCTCATTAGGCCCCCACTCTTACAAGTTTCTTATCAAATTCCAGCCAAGCCTGTGTCTTCTGACTTTGCATGTAACTTCTATAAAGGATGAATTAATAACTGTAAGGATGATGATGATGATGATAGTAGTAGCAGCAGCATCTGTCATTAACAATTTTTATTTCTTGACTTTGAGATCATTTTTAAAACATTAGCTGGAGGGTGCACTCCTGTGGGGATACTGGCCATGCATGCACACATGCCCAGAGTATTTTTCAGGCCACAAGGGCTTGGATTTTAACTGGGAGATTGGCCATGTGGGATCTGCTCCCTTGACTACTAGATCACGGGGCCATTCCCTGCGATCATTTAAATAACAAGAGAAATAACTGTTATTTGATATATTTTATATTTACTCAGAAGTCACATAAAAACAATCTAGAAATAGTACTTTTAATCTTTTTCTCTTAAAAAAAAATTTTTTTTTTTTGCCATAGGAAAAAAATCCACTCACTGGTGAGAGACATAGAGAGGAAAAGTGAGAAATCATCTCCCATGGGGAATGGTCATGCTGCAATCCCTTTTCCATTCTCCTTTGGGAGTTTTGCGCACATATGCACATGTGCCCAGCATGATTCTCAAGCTACTGGGACCAGGACTCAAACTGTGATCAGCCATGTGGGGATCTAGCACCTTCACCACATGCTACCTGCTGGCCCCACATTAGAGGTCTAGAGTGAAAATCCTCCCTTTTCCCCATCTCCTATGGTTCCACTCTTATCATCACAGGAAGCAGTGCTCTGTGGTGTGTGTGTGTGTGTGAGTGTGTAGGTGTGAGTCTCTCTAGGTATATTTTATGTCTGAATCTTGTTTTATTCCTTTAAAAGTATAATTTGTAAATAAATAAATAAATAAAAATGAAAATTCAGCTTTATAATATCCGAGTGAATTGATGTATCATAATTTTATTAAATTGGTTTCACATTTGGGACATGCAGTATGTTTCCAATTATGTAATTTCACATGTGGGAAAATAGGAGCTCAAATGTAAAATAAGTTACTAGATATGAACTTTTTCTGCCAGAGATTATGTGCCAGTGTATTTGGGTAGATGTCACCATGAATAGAGGTTGTGTGTGCTGCTTTTAAATGATAGTTCTGGTGCTTGAGGCAACCAGATCACACATGGCCAACTGCACCATCTGAGTCCCAGACGGGACCTTGGGAAATACACTGCATGGGTGCTCGCGTACCCCCCAATCCTGAAGGAGGGAAAGATGGAGGAGAAGGGGCTGTGATGTGGCCATTCCCTATGGGGGATGCTTTCTCTTCTCCCTCTCTCTCTGTCTCTCCCTGGCATGTACACACACCCTCTAGCACACAATGGATGAATAAATCATCCTTTAGTCACATTTTCAGTCTTTTCTGTGGGTACTGTTCTGTTTAGATTTTTTATTCTTTCTTGGGTCATTTTTTATTTTATTTTATTTTATTTTATTTTATTTTATTTTATTTATTTATTTATTTTTTTTTTTTGAGAGAGAGAAGTTTTTGCTATAGGGAGCATGTGCTTGTTGGAGAGACAGAAAGCGAAAAGTTACCCCTCAGAAAGGATGGCCATGCCACAATCCCTTCTTCATTCTCTTCTTGGGATTTTGGGCACACATGCACATGCACCCAGCATGAGTTTTAAGCCACCCAGATGGGACTTGAACCACAGGCGACTATGTGGGAGTCCAGCAATGTAACCATTACACTATCTGCTGGTCCCTCTTGGGTCAGTTTTAATATTTTTTATTTGGATAGGCTATTATCTATTTACTTTTTTTTTTTTTGAGAGTATTTTTTTGCTATAGGTATGTGTACTTGCTGGAGACACAGAGAGACAGAAAACTAGAAATCACCCCCAGGGGGAATGACCATGTTGCAATTCCTTCTCTCCCATTCTCCCCTTGAGATTTTGGGAACACATGCACATGCATCTGGCATGAGTTTAAGCCTCCCAGTCCAGGCCTTGAACTGCCATAGACTATGTGGGAGTCCAGTGACGTAACCATTATGCCATTTGCTGGTCCCTGCTTACTTTGTTTTTTTAAAAAAATACACTTTTTCCCGAGTTGCACATATATTCATTTGCAATACTTTTAGTCTTTTCACTATCTTTAAAAATTCTTCATACTGGGACAGCAGATGACCTAATGCTTATATCGCTGGACTCCCATGTAGTCAACTGTGGTTTGAGTCTCAGACCTGGTGGCTTCAAACTCATGCTGGAAGCATGTGCATACCTGCCGAAGATCCCAAAAGGAGAATGGAAGAGCAGGGATTGCTGCGTGGTCACCCCGCCTCCCTGCGGGGGTGATTTCCTGCTTTCTGTCTCTGTCTCTCTCTGTCTCTCTGGCAAGTGTGTACACCCTATAGCAAAAAATCTCTCTTAAAAAAAGAAAGATTCTTCATACTATATTTTTGCTGATCCATTTAATATGGGATTGATATGTTATATTGTTCTTTTCAAAAATTCTACTTTTGGATTTATTTATTTTACTAGTAAGTTTTTTTATTATGGCTGTTTATTAATTTTGGCTTTTTTTAAAATCAGTTTCCTTCTCCTTGGTTTCTTTTTGGTTAGCTTTTTTATTCTAATTTTTAAAATGGAATATCTTTTTCTTTATCTTCTTAAGAGAATATAGACTTCACTTACTGCTGCTAAATGCCCTGGAAATGCACAAGCTGACCCTTCACAAAGCAGGCTGTTGAGGTCACAACTTCCTCACACCTGAGCTGCAGTACCTGCACTGTGGCCCACCCATGGTGGCACATGCTGCTACACTTGTCCTCTGCGGGGTGGAACCACGTGGTAGGCCCAGGTTTGAGTCTGGTCCAACCTGAAGGACAGGTGAGGTGGCATGCACCTGTGGTCTCAGGTGGAAGGCTGAGGCAGGAGGACCTTGATAGAGAGACCCTACCATTAAAAAAATAGAAAAGCCTAGAGCCGGCAGGTGGTGTGGTGGTTAAGGCACTGGACTCCCACACGGCTGACCATGGTTTGAGTCCTAGACCTGGTGGCTTGAAAATCATGCTGGGTGTGTGTGCATGCATGTCCAGAGTCCCAGCGGAGACTGGAGGAGAGGGGATTGCAGCATGGCCACCCCCGGGAGGGTGTTCCCTCTCACTATCTCTCTGTTTCTGGCAAGAGCACATAGCCTATGGCAAAAACCTGAAAGAGGGAGAGAGGAGAGAGAAAAGTCCCATCCTGTTTCTGCCACAAGAAAACCAACAGGAGGCTCCATTCTGCCGAGGACTTGGCTTGGTACAGGTTGCGTCAGATTGTCCCTCGGGCCTGCGTGAACACGCTAATAAGACTGCAGGTGAAAGCAGTCTGCCCTCCTCACCCGAGGGCCACCTCCTGGCCGCCTCTTGCTTGCCAGGCATTTGGGGATTTCCCAGGCCCTGACGTGAGCCGCATGTGCCTTTCGGGGCTGAGGCAGAGGGAGGACACGGGAGATGAGGGACAATAACTGAAGACCTTGCTGATCCCTCCTGACACATATAAAGCCTCTGCAACACCCTTCATTTGCAGGCAGATTATTTGTCTAATTACATAATTAGGGGCCTGAGTCAGGGCTATCTCGCTGCATAAACAGAATTCAGTTCCCCAGCCCTGTCTCTGAATGGCGCACAGGGAGGGGTGGCCGACGATGTCCTAGAGGCGAGACTAAACAGACCCGTGTGCTGCGATCCGTCTTTGGGGAAAATGCTCCGACCCACAGACAGGCTGGAGAAGTGGGACGCCGCCTGGTCCCTGTGCGAGGGTGGGTGGGCACCTCACCTCAAATGCCGGGCCGCCTCCTGCTTTGTCTCCTCCCCAGGCCAGGCTGGCAGCCGGCGCCGTCCACATCATCACTGCAGACTGGGGACCCTGCCGGAACGTTCTAAGGTGCTCTCATCTTTGCGTCTGTGACTTTTCCAAGTAGGACTCCTCAGTCGTGCGGCCAGCTGACAAATCTGTGTTGTGGGCCTACTGCGTGGCACTCCGACCACTGCTGGAGGATTAACCTGCCGGCATCGCACCTTAAGGAGCCCCCTGCCCGAGCTGGGAGACAGAAGCCAAGCACTGGGAGCAGTGCAGCACGTTCTAGGCAGCAACCGAAATCCTTTAGAGGAATGGCTGTGACACAGAACGAGACACCGACGTCTCCAAGGAAGGCGAGAGGGAGGTTTCTAGAACTGGGTGTTCCCTGGCCAGGGTTTCCAGGAAGCAATAGAAATTTATCTCACAGGTAAGAGGCAAGCCAACGGCAAGATCTGCCCATGCGCACGCACGGAAACGAGCCCCAGAACCGTGTGTGCGTGTGTGGGCCAGCCTGCCTGCCCGTCCCTGTCCCTCGTCCTGGGAGCTCCTGAGAGAGCAGCGAGAAGTGGAGGGAGCCGAGAGAGGACGAGGGGCAAGTCCCCAGTCCTGCCTGAGGGGAGAGGCTTGGCCTGTCACTCCTGACTTCTACCAACAAGGGGGCTTCGCTGGAAGCTTTCAACAAGACAGTGCCATGATCAGATCGGGGTTTTAGAAAGGCAACTCCGAATAGGGGAGGAAGTGTGAGGGCAGGGAAACAGATTAGAAAAGGAGGAGGCAGACGCCATGGGCAGGGACCCGCCCCCCCAGACAGAGGCTATGGCGGACTGACCTTGGGACGCGGGCGCGTGCTCACTGGGTGGCAGAAGCGTGGGGAGACGTCAGCCGGCTGGGCTCTGGGTTGACAGGGGCTCAGAGCCCTGCCCTCACCTCCTGACGTCTGTGTGACACATAGGACCTTGGTCACTCTCCTTCAGAAGTGTATGGGCTGCCTTTTCCACTTCCATTCCCGTTTCGGCATGTTCTGAGGGTTGGGGCCTCTGATTCGCCGTGTCCTGCTCTGGGTTCCGTCTAGGGGACACGCTCTGGAATGGCTTGTCGCATCGAAGGAATGGAGAACACTGAGAAGGAGAGACCTGGAGAGAGACAAGAGGCTCAGAGAAAGACTGTTCCTAGAGATGATTCAGTTCAAAGTAGTAATGATACAGATGAAGAAACAGGCCCAGCGTGCCAAAGAGACTTGTTAATGTCACACACCTGAGACAGGAAGCTGGGTGGGGCAAGTTCGAGACCCAGACGAGGGAGATAGAGACGATGACTTCACCTTGGCTTGGACGGAATTCGTGATGCCCGTGACGAACCCGGTTCTGATAGCCACTGCTCTGTTGGAAGGTGGCACTCAGGAGAGGGGTCGAGCCCAGACGGGAGATTTGGAATCTGGCTCCTCCTGAGGCCACACCTCGTGAGCACAGGAGGGGCTGGGAGCCAGGGGAGCCCAGGGAAAGCTCTGGTCACTTCAGAGTTTGCCTCCCTAGCAGGAAGCAGGGCTCCAAGCTACCAGTCCTTCCTGGGCCTCACTTCCCCAGCCAGGACGTGCGCCTGTGTGACAGGGTGGCTGTGAGGTTTAAATGAGGGAACCCTGGGAAGGCCGGGGCAGTGCATGCAGGTCCTCAGCTCCGAGCTAGTGTGAAGATGCGTGTATGGACGCTGAAATCTGATGGCAGACGGAGGAAAGTAGGGTGGTAAGAAAGGCAGGAGGAAATCAAGCACCGTTGGAACATCAAAAAGCTCAGGGTGGAGTGAGGGGACAGCAGATGGCAGGGTGGCTGAGGTACTGGGTTCCCACATGGCCAACCACTGTTCGAGGCCCATGCCCGGCAGCTTGAGAATCATGCCAGGCATGTGCATGTGCTGGACAAATGAGGCCATTTCCTCGGGGGGGGGGGGGGTGATTTCTCACTTTCTTTCTCACTGTCTCTCACTGTCTCTCTTTGACAAGTGCACACACCCTATGGAAAAAAAAAAAAAAAAAAAAAAAAAAAAAAAAAAAAAAAAAAAAAACTAACAAGGAAGAAAAAGAAAAGCCCAAGGGAAGCCGGAAGTGGTGTTGTGGTAGCACGACTGGCCCCCTGTGGAAAAGGCCCAGCTCCCGTTGGAGACCAGACCTCCGGGGCGCCCCAGGTGCGTGCTCCCTGACCCAGGCTGGCTGGGCTGGAGGTGACTGTGGCACCCTGTGAGGCTGCCGCCTCTCATTTTGTCTTTCTCTCTTTTCCTCTCTCTGGGAAGAAATAAACAAAACAAAACAACAACAACAACAACAAAAGCCAAATGAAGAGGGTGTTTAAGGAAAGGAGGGAACAATTACATGGAAAATACCAAAGACTGAAAAACATCTGTTGGTTTAGCAACTGCTGACTTTAGAGGGTCGTTTTTCTTCTATGAGAGAGAGAAACAGACCAAGAAAGAGAAAAGCAGACAACAAAACAGAGAGAGAGAGGGAGAGAGATCCTCCAAAAGGGTCCTCGTGCCACAAATCACACTCAGCCCCAGCAGCTTGGATCCTAGCTTGTAGAGGGAGGCCATGGGATGTGACCCGGGGCCTTCCCACAGGGGCCAGCAATGCAGAGCATTGCGCTGTGACGGAACCACCTTGCTGGCCCTCAGTGGTGATGAGAGAGCCACTGTGATGGGAGGCCGGGGAGAGGAGGGAGAAGCTGGGCAGAGGCCTGCAGAAACCTGAGCGGGGCTGCTGGGCGCCGTCCTAGGCAGGCCGCTCCCGTCTCGCCTTGCAGTCCAGCCGCGCTCTCCCGCCCCAGGTTCTGCATCCGCACAGTTGAGGAGGACTTGGCCTCCACGCTCCTTGCAACTCGAGTCGCCCAGTCCTTGTCCTTTCCTGTCACTGACGGTTGATGGTGATCAGGACGGTTGATGGTGATTTATACCTTTCTGAGGTATAAATGGTACCTGAACTGGCTGACGATAGCCCTTCCAAACCTCGTTTCACATTTATGGGGGTGGATGCTCTTACAGACTGGTTACATTTGTAATTTATAAAAGGTGTACAATGTACAGTTTCCCATTTGATCCGTAGAAATTACATTACGGATGCACTCACTTTTTCTATGAGGCAGACTCCAAAGAATGGAGTAATTTTTCTCAAATCACAGAAGGAGAAGCCTGCGTTTAGAAGCCAGGTCTGCTGCAGGCAAAGTGCATGCCAGAGAGCGGACGGGAGTCACCTGGGCGGGAGCACAAGGCTAGCTTAGAACGGATTGCGAAGGGACAGTGTTCACTGGGGACTAGCACGCAACGTCTTCTACTTATTCTAGTAGAACAAGGTTTTCTGCACATCCTCCTCTGTAATCACACACAACATGTTTCCTTGTTTGGAGACAGAAGTTGTTATTTTAAAATTATTATTATTATTGTTATTATTTAGATTTTTGCCATAGAGTATGTGCTCAGCAAAGAGAGACAAAGAGATAGAGAGGGAAAATGAGAAATCATCCTCCAGGGAGAAGGGCCCTACCACAGTCCCTTCTCCTCCATTCTCTGTTGGGATTTTGGGCACACACGTGCATGTGCCCTGCATGATTTTTCAGGTTGCTGGGTCCAGGTCTTGAATCCTGAAGTCAGCCATGAGGGGTCTAGTGCCTTAACCACAACTGACCTACTTCCCAAAATAAACTGTTCTTTTTTTTAAATTTTTACTTTTTTCTGCAATGATCAACTATTTGATAATGTGATCAATGATATCTTATTAAATCAGTGAGTTTCAATAAGCACTTAGGTCATTTTATATACATTCTCCATCTGATTGTTCCAGCCACTCGTTGAGAATGGTAAAATGGGTGCATAATCCCTTTTAGAAGTCAGAATCTGGTGTTAGATCACGTGACTGACCCAGAAAGTGCACAGTGGTAACACAACTAGACTCTTGTGGGAAAGGTCCTGTGTTTATGTCCCGGGACCTCCCTGAGCATGCCAGGTACACGTGTGCCCAAGGTCTGGGGATGGAGTGTAGCATGAAGACCCTGTTGGGAGTATTATCTCTGTGTCTCTGTCTCTCATGGAAGAAATAAGTGAACTGTAAAGGAAAGATCACGTGACCAATCTGAGGTCTCACAGATTGCTCAGGGACACAGCTGGGACTCCCAGTGTCCCCCTCTGTGACTGGGAGATAGTGCCAGCTCTGGGCGTCATCGTGCCAGTGCAGGCCAGGTTGTGTCAGCAGTGCCTGGCCTGTAATTGGCACTCAGACACTGAGTATGTGGACACAGAGGTGCCTCACCTCTCGTGAGAGCCTCGTCTTTACCACTGGGGTGTTGGCGTGTTTCTCTCTTAGTCACCGAGAGTGAAGGGAGAATTTAAAGCATGAGACATGAAAGAGAAAGGAAAGAAGAGGAAGAGGAAAAGGGAAGAAAGCTTAGCAGTAAATATTCCATAAACGGTGGTTCTGGAAGCTTCAACTATTTAAGAAAAGTGCTGACTTCACCATTCTACAGAGCCTTTTATGGGATCACAGCTAAGAAGTGCTTTGGGTGCCTTGGGAAGCACTGTTAGATAAATATAAAATACTGGGAATACGAAAGTGGAAGACAATCTCAGATATGTAGTCTTTGCATTAAAAGAGATGAAATCGCTTTATTTATCAAAATGATCAATGTAAAGTGAAGAAAGCAGAGTTTCTCGTTTCTTGGCAGGGTAAGCAGTCTGGTCCTCCTAAAAGTGAATGTAAGGTAAGCGTGTTCACCACCTCTACAAGTCTGCAGAAATATCGCTTCTCTCGTTCAGCACGAGGTCGAACATGGCTAATTTCACCTCAGCAGAGACAACTCATCTATCTTTAGGGCACAGACGTATGAAACGTTAAGTCATTTATCGTAAGTAAAAAATTCTATGATCACATAGTTTTATTTTTATCAAGGTGTTAGGTTTAGAGGATGACTTGATTTTTATCTCAGGAAAACTTTTTTATTTTTAGTTTTCAGACCATAGTTCCATGGTCCAGAGTATCTGGGAATGATCTTTTAAATAAATTAGCAACTGCTAATGTGTCGAGCCAGCCCCTTGGCGGAGTGGTTAAGGGAAACATAACCAATCACAGTTTGAACACCAGCCTCAGCACCTTGAAAAGCATGCCAGATTCGAGTATGCGTGTGCACACTCAGAATCTCAGTAGGATGGAGAAACGGAAGAGAAGAAATTGTAGCGCAACCACACCCAGGGGGGATTCTTTCTCCCGCTTCCTTCTTTCCCGCTCTCTCTCTGGTGAGTACATGGACTCTCTGAGAATTGACATTTTAAAAACCATTAGAGTCACCAAAGGATGTCAGAATAAAGGACAAAACATGGAAATCCTTTTTTCAGTTTTGTTAGTACTTTAATTTTTGCACCAATTTCAAGAAAATTCTGTAAGTTTGTTTGCAAAATCCTTTACTACAAAAGTAAAAGAAAAAATTATTTTCTACTTTTGCCCCAAGAAAATACTTTTGAAGAAGAAAAAAGTTACATGTGCAATGACTTTTTTTCCCTTTTTTTTTTTTTTTTGGAGAGGTTTTTTGTTTGTTTTGTTTTGTTTTGCTATAGGGCGCGTGCACTCACCCCGAACACAGAGACAGAAAGTGAGAAATCACTGCCCAGTGGGATGTCCACATCACAATTCCTGCTCCTCCATTCTCCTCTCGGGATCTTGGGCACACACGCACACGTGCCCAGTGTGAGTTTAAGCCATTGAGTCCAGGACTCGAACCATGGTCGACTACACGGGAATCCAGCGACATAGTCATTACGCCAACTGCTGGTCCCATGTGCAATGATTCTTATAGCTGCATTATTTGTAATACTATTTAAGAAGGAAATAACTTAAACAATAAAACAGTTAATAAACAATAACATGTTGATGTGATAGGCCGTTATATAACAGATAAAATCATAAATATGGGGCTAGACAATGGTGTGGTGATAAAACGTAACACTATGTGAGTCAGTTACACATGGGAAGGTTCCTGTTTCAAATCTGGAGGCCTCTCTGAATACACCAAACATGTGTATGCCTAAGATCTTGGCCTGGGGACCAGCACATGGCATAATGGTTATGTCGCTGGACCCCCACATAGTTGACCCTGGTTCCAGTCCTGGACTGAGCTGGGCACATGTGCGTGCATGCCCAAAATCCCAAAAGGAGAAGGGAGGAAAGGGATTGCAGTGTGCAGTGTGGCCATCCCTGCTGGGGGATGATTTCTCACTTTCTTTCTGTCTCTCTCTATCTCTCCAGTGAGTATATACATCCTATAGCAAAAATCTCTAAGTGTATATATATATATGCATATATATATATATATATATATATATATATATATATATATAGGCCTGATTGAAGGCTGGAAGTGATTTATGGTATCAGGATTCTGTTGAGAGTATTGTCTCTCTCTCTCTCTCTTTCTCTCCCTCATGGAAGAAATAATTGAATAAACTTTAAAATAATTATAAATACACTGTCCATGTAAGAGCTGGGAAAGATGTTTATGATATAATTTTTGAAAAGTGTAGAACAAAGAAAAGTGTATGTATACCATATTTATATAGATCACATATGAAGAAATGTGAGGAAATGGAAATCAGGTTGCATTAATGTATCAGTGAGGATAAGTTAGGTTCTGCTGTGTAACAAACAGTTTCTGTATAACAGTGTCTCACAACAAAAGCTCATACTGCATGGTCAGGATCTGCTCATTATAATCACTCATGGACCCAGGTGACAAAGACTCCATTTTCACACTTGTTTCTTCGATGATCTTATCCTTGGCAGAAGAGAGAGGTGGTTGGCACTATTTCTTAGTGATTCCACATGGAAGTGAAATATGTCACTTCTATTTAAATTTATTTTGCTGAAGCAAGTTACCTTGACATACCTAACTTCAAAGAAGACAGGAAAGTTAAATCTCATTGTGTGATCAGAAAGAGAACTAGAAATATTTGGTCAACACTAATAATCTCCCTGAGATGCTCTTTCTAATATGTTATAATGTCAAAATGTGTTTTATTCTAATTCCCTCAGACTCTACCTGTGAGCTAGAAATTAAAAGTGGATGGTGTATATCATACTGAACTTTCAAAGAAAGGTTTCTAACTGAAAATTCTTCAAAATTTACTTTCTTTAGCTCCAATATTTTAGATGTATCAAGATGATAAACATTTTTATGTTAAGAAATATGGTTTGATTGAAAAATGTTTCTGACTTCACATCATCATAACATGCAATTTGTAAATTACATGGAAGAAAGAAACCATAAGAAAACATTCTGTTATAAATATTTATAGACGTAGTTAGAAAATACATCTTTTGCTATGTACAATACGACAATTAGCTTGCTTCAGCAAGCAATCAGGAATTCACTAAACACATATCCCACTAGCAGGATTTTAAATATGCCCGTATGTAAACTCCTAAAAAAAAATCCCAGTTGAGAATGAATGGGAGATAGTGTGATGGGCAGCACGGAGATGGCTTCGGGACCAGGTAGGGTCAAATGCTGAACCACCATTTGTTAATCATATGACCTGGGACAATCTAGGCTAAGTTCTTTCATAAAAGCAATGAAAAATTCCTCCCTCATTTATATTGTTGTGAGGTTTATGAAATAACACATGTAAAGCACTGAGAAATGTGGACAGCTGAGAGTAGATAATAAACGTCCATTTGTGAGTTAGCAGAATATGGTGCAGATTGGCAACTGCAATTACCCAGTGATCTGGTGGAAAACTTAGGGGAGCAGGTAGCTTTTGAATTCCACTCTGTGAAAAATAGCTATATACACATCTTGCTTCTGTGCATCATCATAAAATGCAGTAGGGTGAATATAGTTAGCAATTTGTGTATATCTCAGAGTAACTGAGAAAGAGGATTTTGAATACTCCCAAAACAAAGTAATGGGCTGATGGATATACTAAGTATCCTGATTTAATCATTACACATTGTATTCTTACACTGAAAGATTGTATCATATCCCACAAATATGCACAAATTATTATACGTCAATAAAAATGCCAAAAATACAGTTACCCAGAGAAGTTGGGGGGAAAGCAATATGATCCAACTGTTCTTGCTGAATGGAGACGCTCTTCAACAGAATTCCATTCGATGCCTTTTGACTGATGTGCGGCCAGTGGGGGGCCGGTCCATCGCTGGAACAGGGCGGTGTGCAGAGTGAGCACCGAGGGCTACTGAGAGGAAGGGAGGGAGGGCAGGTGGACACCCTTCCTCGGTGGTCTGTGATGAGGCAGTTCCTCTCTGGGGACGAGCCAGGTGAGGGGAATGGAATGACAGGTATTTTTCACTTTGGGTGGTGGAGGGTCACTTGGATGCCATGGCCCTTGTCCATTCTGTCGTACACAGATCAGGCGGGGCGTCTGACAGCTGGTGAATGCGAACACCGAGAAGGCCAGCCTGGTGCCTGAGGTCCTCAGAGACCACCAGGTCTTCCTGGGGGGAGAACCAGCGCTGTCTGGGCCAGGATGGCTTGTCAGGCCCCGTCCCACTTCCCCCGCCCCTGTAGGCTATTGTGTTATGGGGTGCAAAGAAAACCTCTAAAGCTGGTTCGGGGTCAGTGAATAGAGAGACAGGAAACGGTCCCGTTCCTGCTCGAGGCCAGTCTGTCCACACGGGGGTAGGGCCCTCCGGAGGCCCAGGGCTGAGAACTCCGAGTGTGGCTAGAAACAAACCACAGGCTTTCATGGACCATGCAGAGAGAAAGGAACCTCATGGCTTCTAGGCTCGTCCTTCGTCCTGAGGTGCTGAGCCTGTCTGTCCCTGAGTGCAGGCCCGTGTCATCAGCAGGACGAGGCTCATGTCCTGGCTCTCCGATCCTGCTGACAGTTCTTACACAGCCTTCCTGTGCTCTGTAAACTGGGCACAACCTCTGCATGGAGCTTAGTCTTTTCTTTCTTTTTTTTTTAAATTTATTTTTTATTTTTGAGAGTTGTTTTTTTTTTTTTTTTTTTTTTTGCTATAGGGCACATGCACTCGCCAGACAGAGACAGAGAGACAGAGAGACAGAAAGCGAGAAATCATCCCCAGGGGGGATGGCCATACTGCAATCCCTTCTCCTCCATCCTCCTCTTGGGATCTTGGGCACGCACGCACACGCACCCGGTGTGAGTTTAAGCCACTGGGTCCGGGACTCAAACCGCAGTCAACAACATGGGAGTCCAGTGACATGGCTATTACGCTAACTGCTGGTCCCAGGAGCCGAGTGTTTTCAGCTGTGCAGTAAGCTGTTAGTGGTTGCAGGCAGTTGAATTTGGCTTAATTTCTATCTTGTACAAGTGTTGAGGTTATTTTCCTTCTTAATTGAATCTAAGAATGGGCTCATATAAAAGTCTATTCAAAGATGACAAAAGAGGGAGCCTAAAGTCAGGTGGTGGTGCAATGGCAATGCAACTGGACCCAGAGGGGAAAGGTTCTGGGTTCACATCCCAGAGCCAGATTCTGGTGCAGCCATGTGTATCTATGATCCTGGCCAGCAGGGCTGGGGTGCACTGCAGTGTGAAGACCCGGCGCGGTTATCTGTCTATCTGTCTGTCTCATAGAAGAAATAAATTAATTAATTAAGAGAAAAGTGTTAAAATTCTTCCTTCCACCTTCAGAATTTCTCCCAGGAAACATTTTTGGCCCCAGCTTGTGTGAAGATTTACTTTTTCAGTTAGTTCATCAGCAAACATTTAATTAACCATTAGCTGGGGCTCTTTGTGAGTGGGCTGTATACAAGGGGACTTTGAAAAGTTTGTGAAAAAATAAAATTAAAGTGTGAAAATTAAAGTATCAGTTTGTTTTAGTGCAAAATAAATCTGCAGTTCATGCATAGCTTTTTCAGATGTCCTGTCCGTAACTTTCTGAAAGGCCTGTGTGGGTGGCACTGTTATCCCACAGGGCTGGCACTGTTCATGACACACAGTAAGCGTTCAGATATTTAAGTGAGTTTCCGCTTTGTTTCTCCCCCTCCTTTCTACATGGTGAGAAGTTTACTCTTGGCTCCTAGGTAATTGTATCATACCCAAATATAGAAACCAGGAACAGAGCGTTTGCAATAAAGAGTTTTCAAGGTGTTTTTTTTTTTGTTTTTTTTTTTCCCCCTTTGGACATTCCCAAAGGCTGCCTTCCTGACTTTTATCGCGTCTAAAAATCTCACTCGGAGCTTTGCTTTCCTTTGACCCACACCCTGGGCTGGAAACCCTGTTGTCATAACTGCCTGGAGCAGCAGGCCGGCCTCCCCACAGCCTCTCTTCTCCTGGGAAGGTCGGCTATCGCCCTTGGGGGACAGCCGCATGCTCAGTCCTGCAGAAGGCAACGGCACAGGGAGGGTTTCGGAAAAGCTCGTCTTTTGTAAGAGGAGAAATGCAGCTTCTTCAAAGCTGGTTAAAAGGACCTGAGAAAGAACGTGTAGACAGAAAATGCTGCATATCTGAACTTCCCGTTCCCACTTAGCCACAGGGATGCAAGTTTTCATCCTAAATGGTTAACAAGAACTGCTAAGAAAAGCACATTTTCCTTTCTCTGCTTCCTCAGTTCCTGATAGTTTCCTAATGCAGATAAAAGGGAAAAGACTCAGGAGAAACCTTAGCCCAGAAAGAACGTCGATACAAAGCGAATGGCGCTCAGAGCCCCGTGCGATGCCGCGCTGGCTGCGGGTTCTGGCTGCGGTTGTGCGGCAAGTGCTGGGACAGGTGCCCCGGGACTGCGAGGTCTCTCAGGCCGGTCAAACTGCTCTAACTGATGTTCTCCACTTTTCCTTTCCATACATTTCTACATTTTTAAAAAATAATTTTTAAAACATCTGTCCTTGTTATTGCTGTTAAGCTAAGTAAAATTTGACTGATAATGTGATTATTTAAAAGAAGTAAATTAATAAAAAGTAATATTGGTTGTACTTGACCTGTCATTTCATTTAAACTGGCCTAACTTTAGTACTCCTTTGGTTCAGAGACCTACCAGTAACAGAAAAGAAACCATGGTGGGCCAGATGGTGGCATCGTGCAAGGCCAAAGGCCCCCCGGGGTAGAGGTCACGGGTCCCCACCCCGGGGCTGCCCTGTGCATGCTGGGTGCTTGTCCGGGCTGGCTGAGACTCAGGGTGGGTCACGCATAAAGGCCCTCTCTCTCTTCCATTCTCTCTCTCTCGTTCTCAGGAAAAATAAATGAATAAACTTCCAAAAAAGAGAGAGAGAAAGAGAGAGAGAGAGAACTATGGAAACTCATCCCAGTGCAGTTTTCTTACCTTTAAACACTAGAAGAGCCCAGCAGCTTAGAAGTTCTGTTATTTGGTATTTCTGTTCCCCTGGCTGCATGAAGACAATGTCAACTGAGGTTTTTCCAGATGGGGTGAAAACGTGATTATATACGGGGCCAGCAGGTGGCACAGTGGTTAAGGCACTGGACTCCTACATGGCCGACTGTGTGGCTCAAAGCCAGCACCCAGCGACCTGAAAATCTTGCCTGGTGTGTGTGCATGTGTGCGGCCCAAATTCCCAGAGAATGGAGAAGGGATTGCGGCATGGTTCTGATTTCTCACTTTACCCCTCCCTCTCTGTCGCTCTCTGGCAAGTGCATTCACCCTATGGCAAAAATCTTACAAAAAATTATATAGAGAGGTCCTCAGTCATAGTCACAGGATCTTCAAAGAAAGGAAATGAGGAGGTGTATCCTGCAGCAAAGACGACGGAGGCACCGTTCCCCACAGTGGACCTTCTCCATGAGCCCCTCACACTGGGTTGAGCTATTATTCTGCCAGAAATGATGTGATTAGGAAGTTGTCACTGGTGCTCACTGGGAGCTTAGAAATCTGCAGAAGCAGAGACAACGGCTCATATGAGTGTCGCTCACCTCGCTCACGTGTCCACGCAGACACTCCAGGACATTGCACTCAGTACTTCTCCTCTCCTTTGGCGTCTGTCGATGAAGTGGCCGTGGCCGTTAGGCAAGTTCAACTTCAGAGTTCTTTTTGTCCTCCTGTCCTCTTTTTTCACTCTTCCTTCAAAGGACATTCTCATACTAAGAAAAGTGAAAAGCCGAGAAAGCAATACTCTGAAGTTCTCTGTGGAAATGTTTTCACCTGGTTTCCCCTGGGCCCTTAGACGTGTAGCCTGTCCACACAGGGAAAGACCAAGACGTGTATGAAGGCCGAGTCAGGCCCATGCTCAGTACTGATCCTCATTCTCAGGTCTGGTCAGGTATTTGTCACAACCCCGTCTAGTTCTCTCTGTTCTGAGCTATCCGGCTGAATTCCGCACAGTGGCGGGGTTGCAGGTGTATAGAGCCAAGCCTTAATTATGTGCATTGCCGTGTATTCGGAATTTCCAAAAAACTGAAATTGATGCAGTGAAGGAGGTCCTGTTACCTTCCTTCTTCCCTTCTTAGCTCCTGCTGCTGGGCGGACGATGTTCTGAAGAGCACTACGCCGCCGGCTCCTTTGGTCCGCAGCGTGCGTGGACGAAGCTGGCCCCTTGCCCCTGGCTCCTTCTCATTCAGCACCTTAATCTCCGCGCCAAGGCTGCGATGAGGTCTCCGCGCCTCGCCCTGTGCTGCTCCTGTGCACAGCTCTCCTCGCTGCACTGCAGCCATCGGCATCTCTCTCCTAATCTGTTGTTCTGGCTTGAAAAACCAGACAACCCATGGCTGGAATTATCTATAAAGAAAGGTCAATAAATTCCGAGTGATCACCTTCAGCCCTGCCTCAGTAGTAAAGTGTATGGGCCGTAATGTGTAGAAGCTTGTTTTCGTCCTGGTTCCTTCTAGTTCGAATCGCATCAAGCTGAGACAACACCAGGGCATCCTAAGGGAGCTGCGAGTACCTTCTCCGAAGCTTTGGCCCTCAGCTTCCCGACTGGATCTTGACTAATTGACCCTCGGCCCAGTTGGTTCTTCAACATAGAAGCCATCGTGGTTTTCTTGATGCCATCATTCACACGCATGAAGAGGACAACGTCCAAGGCCCAACCTCCTCCCCCACCCCAAACACACACACGCACACACACACACGCACACACACAGTGTCGACATCCAGGGCCCTTGTCTGTTGCTAAGAAACACCTGGAATAAGTAAGAGTGTGTTCGAAGCAGGGTTATGGTGGCATTTGTGGTGCAGGAGCAAGAACAGGAAGCTGGCTGCCCTCTGTGGTAAAAACCACCACACAGACAACCAGCAGATGGAGTAATGGTTACGTCACTGGACTCCCAAGTAGTTGACCGCAGTTTGAGTCCCATACCAGGCAGCTTAAAACTCACGCCGGGAACGTGTGTGCGTGCGTGCGTGCCCAAAATCCCAAGAGGGGAATGGAGGAGCAGGGATTGTGGCGTGCCCCCCCACACACACACACCTGGGAGTGATTTCTCTCTGTCTGTCTCTCTGAAGAGTGCATGTGGCCTTTAGCAAAAATCTCTCTCAGAAAATAATAATAATAATAATAATAATAATAAAAACACCCACACAGCCCATCCCACTGCATAAAGATTGTATAAAACTAAGAAAATACACATGAGCCAGAATTCTCGTTTTTCTCCATATCATCCACACCTCCTATTGTGCATGTTTGTTTTTGTTTCTGTTTTTTTGTGAGACTTTTCCTATAGAGTATGTGTGATCACCAGAGACACAGAGAAAGACAGAGAGAGAGAGAAACCACTCCCCGGGGGATGGCCATGCTGCAATCCCTTCGTCCCCACATGCGCCCCCATGAGATTCAAGCCACTGGGTCTGGGGCTCAAACTGCAGTCCGCCATGTGGAAGTCCAGCGATGCCACCTGCTGGCCCAATGTCGTTGCTCTTTGGAACTCGCCCTGGACCTCCTTGCTGCCTTGGGAATCCTGCTGAGGATGTTGGCTTGGGAACCAGAGAAGGCTTGGAGAGGAGGAACGCCTTCAGCACTTTCTGTCTTTAGTGCATGTGCTCCTCTTTAAAGAGCAGACTCAGAGGCCAACCTCGGCGGCAGAACGGTAATGCCCTGATGCTGAGAACACATGGGAAAGCCCTGGGTTCACATCCTGAGGTCTCCCTGTGGAAATAACCAACTCTGTAGAAATAATAAGTAATGTGCTTTATTACTAAGAATGAGTTTTAATAACCAACCCAGGGGAAAGCAAGCATGTCTTTCTCTGGGTGCTGGGATATGGTGGTTCCCTTTATATGGTTTTTGAGGGCAGGAGAGTTGTCAATCAGCATTGGTCCAGCCCCAAAAGGTGGGACATCAGGAAGCGGAGGCTTATAGGTTAGAGATGAATTGAAATGATTAGATTAGTGATTGGTTAAACAAAACCAAGAGTCTCTGCCCCTGAAAGAAATCACTAAAAGAAAGTGCCTTACTCTAAGAGATAAGAAAGGCTAACTACGCATCATAAAACCCTAACCCTGGGACAGAGGCAGCATCCCACTACTAATGGCCCGTAGGCCTCTGTGACTCTGCCAGGTCCTCTGGGGGCAACGCTGGAGTAAGGAAAAGTAGGCAGAATTCCGCCCTCCCTGTACACGCCAGCTGAGGCTGAGGGTAGATCGCGGCATGAAGACCCTGTGTGGGAGAGACCAGCAGCTGGCGTAATGGCTATGTCGCTGGACTCCCATGTAGTTGACCATGGTTTGAGTCCTGGACCCAGTGGCTTAAACTCACGCCAGGCGCGTGTGCGTGCGTGCCCAAGATCCCGAGAGGAGAATGGAGGAGAAGGGATTGCAGCGTGGCCATCCCCCCTGGGGGGTGATTTCTCTCTTTCTGTCTCTCTGTCTCTCTCTGTCTTTCTGGCGAGCGCACGCGCCCTATAGCAAAAACCTCTCAAAAAAAAAAAAAAAAAAAAAAAAAAAAAAAAAGACCCTGTGTGGGATGCCCGTCTCTCTCTCATGAAACAAAATTTTAAAAAAGTCTTGGAAAGCCAACACTCTACAATATTCGGAGGGCGTTACGATGATTTTCCTTGCTGATGCACAGGTTTCTGGAGACCCAGCACTTTGCTGGGATTCCCAGCTGTGCCAGCCCCACATCCACACAGCCATGTCCTCGGCGGGCTCCCGAGTCTTACATCTTTCCTCAGTTTTACTTCTCGGCTTACTCTCTGCTATCCTCATCTAGTAATAACTGCCGGCCTCAGCAATTTCCTCCCATGTGAATGAGTCCTCAATATAGGATACATCTCTATGCAGTTTAAGTAAGATTTTCTGTGTTTTCTTTGTCAAATTAGTGATCATTGCTTAAATATGAAAAGAAATACAATTATTTTCCCATAGGCTGAGATGAAGCAAATCTAGGAAAGTGATCTCGATTTTATTATTGGCCTTGTTCTAGATTCATGCCTGCCTTTATGGTAATTGTTAACATCTCAGAAATTGAGTTTTCTTGTCTCTAAAATAAAGGAAGTTGAACTAAGTAAATTTTTCCAGCATCCTCAAGTTCTAAAATGCTATGGTATTGTATTGATTATATGTTTTTACCTCACTTAATTGACCCAGAAAACTATATTAGAATTCCTACAAATAAAATTTTGTTTGCTGTTTTTTTCTGATCTCTTTTGCTCTTTACATTAGATATTTTATAATGAGGAAATATTTTAAACCCAAAGGGAAAGGAATCTTGTAATGGATGCTTGTATTATTTATGATACACACTTCGTATGCAGTAGGTGATAATAAATACTTCTGGAGTGACCTGACATAATCGGGCAGTTGGTGTACAATATTAATAGCTGTGGTTTACACATAGTGTCCAGCTGGGGGCGCACTTGCACAGTGGCAAAACCGACCCTTGGTTTAGGCGGATTACCCGTGGCTTAGCGCCTCTCAGTGTACAACTCTAGCATTGTGCAACTGCTTAGCACATTTCCAAAAATAATCTATTTGCTCCTCGTTAACCACGCTAAATGAGCGCAATCACGCATGTTCACAAACCTCAATTTGAGGGCATTATTAAATAACTATTTGGAAAATTGCAATATTTAGGTCGCCTACAGATCATTATAAATCTCCCAACTCTTCTTTGCAGGTCGTAGAGATATTTCTAAACCATGCCATTGAGGATGGCAAAGTAATGGTCTGAATTAACTCTCCCAAGTTGTTGTACGTTTTGTTTCACTTGCTAAGCATTTTACGCACACATACACACACACTCATACACACGGCTAAGAATTTTACACACACACTTACACACACACTCATACACACTCTCATGATAAAAAATAAATCATGAAACACAAAAGGCTGGTCCCGCACACTCATACCCATTACCTATCCCCTAGAAGAAGCTACTGTTGACAGTTTCATGGATCTTCTGAAATCGCATATACAGGGATAGCCCTAGGTCCATAGCGTTTCCTATCATAAACACACAATTTACAAAATGACTTTTATCAGCTAATATCTTTTTTTTTTTAAGAGAAATTTTTGCTATAGGGTGTGTGCACTCACCAGAGAGACAGAGAGACAGAAAGCAAGAAATCACCCTCTATGGAAAATGGCCATGCTGCAATCCCTTCTCCTTCATCCTTCTCTCGGGATTTTGGGCATGCATACACATGTGCTTGGCATGAGTTTTAAGTCACCGGGTCCAGGATTCGCACCACAATCAACTATGTGGGAGTTCAGCGACGTAACCATTATGCCATCTGCTGGTCCCTCAACTAATATCTTCTGATACCTGCATATATAATGGTGCTTCATGTAGTCTTCCACAATTTAGTATGTTAGCTAGCAGAATTTTTTTGAGTGCTTTATTAATTTAACACAACAGAGAGAGAGACAGAGAGAGAGAAAGACAGGCACTCCCAAAAGGGTCTTCTGCTGTGATCTACCTCCAGCCTAGCCAGCCAGGATTTCAGGCACACACGTGCACACACGTGCGTGCCTGGCACGTACAGGGAGGCCTTGGAACACAAACCTGGGACCCTCACACGTGGCTTAAGCAACTCAGAGCACTGTATTATCACTGTGTCACTGTGGCTGGCCAGCTGACAGAGATCTTGACAAAGAACCTAATTTCCAAATGTTTCTGATCAGACAACTGGAAGTTGGCCTAGTGCACAGCTCCGGTTTCTGCCCCCTCTGTGTGTGGATATGTGTTTTTAGTGGAAAGCCACAAAAAGAAGCCTAGAATCTCGGTTTACCTGTGATCTGTGTGCACGCGTGGGTGGAGAGTTATCATAGGAACAGGCTTTCATTTGAGAAAACAAGCCTGTTGGGGCCAGGTGTTTATTAAAATTTGATCAGAGAGACACAGAGAGAGAGGAAAGTGAGAAAGGAAGCCACCAGGTCCAGAGCAGTGCAACTGGACCCACGCGAGAACGCACAGAGCACTCCTCGGTCTGCCGGCTTCCTACCCTCTGGCAGGATGCGAACAGGGGGACTGCGAACCGTGGACAGCTCTGCTTTCCGTGGTTACAGAACCTCCAGTTTTCCAGCGACTATGCTCCTGTACCTTCCCACCCGCAGTGCACAGCGGCTCCGTCTCCTCACAGCCTCATCAGCTGTTGGGACATTTTTATCCTTTGGTAACAGCCATTCCACCTGGAGTGAGTCAGATCTCACGTGGGTTTGGTTTGCATTTCCTTTTTTATTAGTGATGCTGAACATTGCTTCATATGTGTTTTGGCTATTTGAAGGTCTTCCTTTGAAAAGTATCTGTTCAGCTTAACAGCCTATTTTTAAACTGAACTATTAAATTAAAATTTGCTTTTTGTTTTGTTCTGCTGGTGAGCCATTTGCATTTCTTATATAATCACAATATTAATCCATTGTCGGATGCATTGTTTTAAAATATTTTCTCCCGGGACCAGAGTAATGGTTGTGTTGCTGGGGTCCCACATAGTTGAACATGGTTCAAGTCCCAGACCTGGTGACTTGAAGCTCATGCCCATGCATGTGCGCATGTGCGTATGTGTCCAAATTCCTGAGAGGAGAATGGAGGAGAAGGGATGGCCAGCGCATATGCCCTATAGCAAAAATATAAATAAACAACTCTCTTAAATATATATAATATATATATATTCTTCATATACATATTTTCTCAATTTTATAGGTTGTCTCTTTTTTAAAAAAAGAATAATAATTATTATTATCATTTTTGAAGGGAGATTTGCTAGAGATATTTAGAGAGAGAGATTTCCCCACTGTGTGGGAATACAGTGACATAACCATTATGCCATCTGCTGATCCCTATTTATTATTATTTAATTTGACCAGAGACACAGAGAGAAAGAGAAAGAGAAAGAGAGAGTGATAGGAAAAGTGAGAAAGCAAGCCACCAGGGCCAGAACCCCAACCATGGCTGGCCGTGTGGGAGTCCAGTCCTTCACCACCACACCACCTGCTGGCCCCTGCAGGCTGCCTCTTTACCCTATTTATTGTTTGCTGTGCAGAGCTTTTTAGTTTGGTGCAATCCCATTTGTCTGTTTTTAATGTTGTTGACCATGCTTTTGATATCTTGCTTTAAAAAATCTTTGTCTAAACACTGAAGTATTACCCCTGTTTTCTTCTGGTAATTTTATGGTTTCAGGGTTTACATTTAATTCTTTAGTCCATTTTGAGCTTTTTTTTGTATATGGTGAGAAGAGGTCTACTTTTATTCTTCTGCATATAAATACTAAATTTTCCCAACACCGTTGATTGAAAGAGATTGTCTTTTTCCCCCACTCATTTTCTGAAGGGCTTTGTCAAAAACCAGTTAGCTGGATGTCTGTGTGTTCGCTTCTGGGTCCTTTGTTCTGTTGCCTTGGTGTGTGTCTGGTGTTGTGCCAGTGGCCCGCAGTGTGGGTTCTTAGGCTTTGTGATGTACGTGGGAGTCGGGCACGGTGATCCTTTCAGCTTCATTCCTTTATCTCCGGGTTTCTTGTGTCCCTGCATTGATGTCTGGGTGTCTGGTGGAGCATCGCGTTGTCCCTGTTTTATAGGGAAGAATTCTTCTCCGGATGTGTCCTTTAGCACTAGCTGGGCTGTGTTTGGCTTTGCTCTGGCTGGGTTTGTAGCATAGTCTCCATGGTTTCCACGTCAGTGGCGTCTGTGAGGACATTTGTGCCCAAAGCTGTGAGTGATGCAGCTTTGTTGGGTGTGGAAGCCAAGGAGATTGTGCACCAGGTTCCTCTCATGCTGGACGGGGGTCTTCAGTGAATGGGGGCCCCACTGTGCAAAGAAACATCTCCAGGAAAAGTGGCTGTAACAGGTGCCAGGTGTGGGGGTGCTAGCGACCTGAGACTGGGTGAGTTATGTGCTGGCACGGGGTCCAGTAGGTTGAAGGGGTGAGCTTGCCACCATTGACCACTACAGCACCCACACTGCTGTCCTCGGTCTGTCTCCTGGGTGTCGTGTGTGGGGGATCCACTGATCCAGAGGGCAGAGTCACCAGCAGTAGTTGCAGGGACAGCCAGGCCCATGTTGTCAGGCCCTGGGTAGTGTAGTGTTAGTGTGGTGTTCCAGGGCCTGCCTAGAAGGGTGTAGGTCCACCAACAGCAAAATGGCAGCTGCCCTGTGTGGGGCATAGGGAGCCCCTTCATTTCAGGTAGCTGTGTGGAGGTCTTGGCTGAGAAGAGGCAACCTCCTTCAGCTTGAACTTGTCACACTAGGCATTCAGAGCCTGCACTGCCCAGGGGGGCGGGCCCACAGCGAATGGCTAGCTGCTTGCTTTGCCAGTTCTACACATTCACAGGGGCCCAAGGAAGCGGCCTACCTCAGCTTGCCATTCCACCAAGACTAGCAGGCGGAGACGAACCTTTCTGGGTGCTCCACTCCAGACCCACACGTTCCCAAGGACATTCAGGGTCCCCCCCAGCCCCCAGAGCCGTGCTCCTAGACACCTGACCATGCTGAGCTGGTCCAAGCAACCCCACCGCACCTCCTTACTCACCTGCAGACACTTCAGTAGAACCTCTCCAAAGTGTCCCTGCGGGCTGTCACTGAAGGGGGGGTGCTGTTCAGTCTGAAGTCTGGGGGACGGGCAGTATAGAAGTTTTAGTCTCTGAGGGGGAATGTCCAAAGTGCTCAGTCTTTGATGGGGAGAGGTGTGCCTGGAAGCCTCAGTATCTGGGAGGAGTGTATTTGAAAGCCTCATTTTCTGGTGGGGTGTGGACAGGCCGCCTCAGTCACTAGGGCCCCCATGCTGTTCCCCCATGTCTCCGAGGCGTCTTCCCCTCTCAGTACACCAGCTGTTCTCTGGGATGCTTCGCTATGGGTGCTGGGTGCTCGTGGGCCTGCACCTGCCCTCCTCCATGTGGGCACGCTGGGTGAGAGCAGAGTGTCAGCAAGACGGGGCTGCAAGGTCCGCAGACGCCCAGAGCAGGGCACACTGCAGTGCTGCTGGGCTTGGAACGGGGAGCAGACCCAGCGTCTTTCTGGGTTAGTGACTTTGGGCACTCTATCCTGGGTTCAAGATTGGTCTTGGCTCGGGACCGGCAGTTAGCGTAATGGCTATGTCGCTGGACTCCCACGTAGTCGACCGCGGTTCGAGTCCCGGACCTGGTGGCTTAAACTCACGCCGGGCGCGTGTGCGTGTGTGCCCAAGATCCCGAGAGGAGAATGGAGGAGAAGGGATTGCGGCGTGGCTATCCCCCCTGGGGGGTGATTTCTCACTTTCTATCTCTCTGTCTCTCTCTGTCTGTCTGGCCAGCGTATGCGCCCTATAGCAAAAACCTCTCCAAAAAAAAAAAAAAGATTGGTCTTGGCTCTGTGGCTTTCAGGTCGTTGAGCGTGCAGGTGCCTGAGGTGGAACCGGGCATTTCTATGAGGAAGTGTTCTTGCTTACCCTTTCCCCACAGAGGAAGCTCCCCTCTGCTGCTGGACTCCTCTGAGTCTGTATTTAGTGTCTGTCTCTGCGTCTGCATCGCATATCGCATTGCCTCTAGGGTTCCTCCCTTCTTCTTTGCTGTATTCCATTGGTCTCTTCACTCCTCTGCTTGTAGTGTAGCAGATGATCCTTTATTTATTTATTTATTTACTTATTGTTTTACTTTCTTTGTGAACAAGAGTTGTACTGAATGTCTCTAGTAGCTAGCTATCTTGCCCCCTTGGGACATGATTTTTGTTTATTTGTTTGTTTGTATGTTAAGAGATATTTTTGCTATAGAGCTTATGTGCTTGGCAGAGAGACAGAGACAGAGAGATGGAAAGTGAGAAATCACCCCCCAGGGGGATGGCCATGCTGCAATCCCTTCCCTTCCATTCTCCTCTCAGGATTTCAGGCATGCACACACACGTGTGGTGTGTTTGTTTTAAGCCGGTGGGTCTGGTACTCGAACCATAGTCGACTACATGGGAGTCCAGAGATGTAAACGTTATTCCATCTGCTGGTCCCAAGGGACATAATTTTTTTCCTGGAAAGTTTCTTCTAGTTTTAATCCAAGTCTACCTCCCTGGAACCCCTACCTACTAATTCTTGTCTTGCTCAGTAAGAGCACAATGTCCTAGACCCGGTGGCTTAAAACTCACGCCGGGCACCTGTGCATGCGTGCCCAAGATCCCGAGAGGAGAACAGAGGAGAAGGGATTGCGGGTGGCGTGGCCATCCCCCCTGGGGGGTGATTTCTCGCTTTCTATCTCTCTGTCTCTGTCTGGCGAGCGCACGCACCCTATAGCAAAAACCTCTCAAAAAAAAAAAAAAAAAAAGAGCACAATGTCAGCTCCACCTTTTATATAATCATTAAGCTGTAGTCAAAGAAGGCTATTATGCTTCTCACCCTCTTCAACAGGTGTCCTCCTCCCCAGCAGGTGTCCTCCTCCTCACCAGGTGTCCTCCTCCTTACCAGGTGTCCTCCTCCCCAGCAGGTGTCCTCCTCCTCACCAGGTGTCCTCCTCCTCACCAGGTGTCCTCCTCCTCACCAGGTGTCCTCCTCACCAGGTGTCCTCCTCCTCACCAGGTGTCCTCCTCCTCACCAGGTGTCCTCCTCCCCAGCATGTGTCCTCCTCCCCAGAAGGTGTCCTCCTCCTCACCAGGTGTCCTCCTCCCCAGCAGGTGTCCTCCTCCTCACCAGGTGTCCTCCTCCTCACCAGGTGTCCTCCTCCTCACCAGGTGTCCTCCTCCCCAGCAGGTGTCCTCCTCCCCAGCAGGTGTCCTCCTCACCAGGTGTCCTCCTCCCCAGCAGGTGTCCTCCTCCTCACCAGGTGTCCTCCTCACCAGGTGTCCTCCTCCCCAGCAGGTGTCCTCCTCACCAGGTGTCCTCCTCCCCAGCAGGTGTCCTCCTCACCAGGTGTCCTCCTCCTCACCAGGTGTCCTCCTCCCCAGCAGGTGTCCTCCTCCTCACCAGGTGTCCTCCTCCCCAGCAGGTGTCCTCCTCCTCACCAGGTGTCCTCCTCCTCACCAGGTGTCCTCCTCCTCACCAGGTGTCCTCCTCCCCAGCAGGTGTCCTCCTCCCCAGCAGGTGTCCTCCTCCTCACCAGGTGTCCTCCTCCTCACCAGGTGTCCTCCTCCTCACCAGGTGTCCTCCTCCTCACCAGGTGTCCTCCTCCCCAGCAGGTGTCCTCCTCCCCAGCAGGTGTCCTCCTCACCAGGTGTCCTCCTCCCCAGCAGGTGTCCTCCTCCTCACCAGGTGTCCTCCTCCTCACCAGGTGTCCTCCTCCCCAGCAGGTGTCCTCCTCCTCACCAGGTGTCCTCCTCCTCACCAGGTGTCCTCCTCCCCAGCAGGTGTCCTCCTCCCCAGCAGGTGTCCTCCTCCTCACCAGGTGTCCTCCTCACCAGGTGTCCTCCTCCTCACCAGGTGTCCTCCTCCTCACCAGGTGTCCTCCTCCCCAGCAGGTGTCCTCCTCACCAGGTGTCCTCCTCCCCAGCAGGTGTCCTCCTCACCAGGTGTCCTCCTCCTCACCAGGTGTCCTCCTCCCCAGCAGGTGTCCTCCTCCTCACCAGGTGTCCTCCTCCCCAGCAGGTGTCCTCCTCCTCACCAGGTGTCCTCCTCCTCACCAGGTGTCCTCCTCCTCACCAGGTGTCCTCCTCACCAGGTGTCCTCCTCCTCACCAGGTGTCCTCCTCCTCACCAGGTGTCCTCCTCCCCAGCAGGTGTCCTCCTCCCCAGCAGGTGTCCTCCTCACCAGGTGTCCTCCTCCTCACCAGGTGTCCTCCTCCCCAGCAGGTGTCCTCCTCCTCACCAGGTGTCCTCCTCCCCAGCAGGTGTCCTCCTCACCAGGTGTCCTCCTCCTCACCAGGTGTCCTCCTCCCCAGCAGGTGTCCTCCTCCTCACCAGGTGTCCTCCTCCCCAGCAGGTGTCCTCCTCCTCACCAGGTGTCCTCCTCCTCACCAGGTGTCCTCCTCCTCACCAGGTGTCCTCCTCCTCACCAGGTGACCTCCTCACCAAGTGTCCTCCTCCTCACCAGGTGTCCTCCTCCTCACCAGGTGTCCTCCTCCCCAGCATGTGTCCTCCTCCCCTGAAGGTGTCCTCCTCCCCACCAGGTGTCCTCCTCCCCAGCATGTGTCCTCCTCCCCAGAAGGTGTCCTCCTCCTCACCAGGTGTCCTCCTCCCCACCAGGTGTCCTCCTCCCCAGCATGTGTCCTCCTCACCAGGTGTCCTCCTCCTCACCAGGTGTCCTCCTCCTCACCAGGTGTCCTCCTCCCCAGCATGTGTCCTCCTCACCAGGTGTCCTCCTCCTCACCAGGTGTCCTCCTCCTCACCAGGTGTCCTCCTCCTCACCAGGTGTACTGGTCTGCAACAGGTTCCCTACCCCCTAATCGGGTCCTCTTTCCAAACAGGTCTCCTTCTCCTCAATAAATGTCCTCCTCTCCAACAGGTTTCCTCCCCCTCAGCTGGTGTCTTCCCCCTCAGTAGAGGTCTTCCTTATAAACAGGTTTCCTCATCCCTAATATATACCCTCCTTCCCACTAGGTGTCCTCCCTACAGACAGATGTTCTCCCCCCACAGCAGGTGTTCCTCTCCACCAAATATGATGATCCCTCACCCCATCGCTACTTCCTCCAGGAAGGAAAGGAGGGAGAGATCGTTAAATACCAACTCTATAACCAATGATAGGTTAGGGTGTTCTCGCAGAGGTCATCTATAAAGAACTGGTGAGTCTCTTTTGATAGTTTGGAAGACAGAAGCCCAGAGATATTTAGAGACTTGTCCCAAATTAGGATTCTAGCTGAAGGTTCTAGTCTCCTGTTCCAGGCCCCCTTTCCTACCCCAGGCTACCTCCCTGATGCCTGCTTGTCCACAGTGTCTGCACTGCACCTGGCTTGGTGCTGAGCACCCTCCACCTTGTACTGCCACAACCAGTGCGTGGTTCTTCTCTTTATCATAAACTCTGAAAGCCAGGAACAGGGCCTATTTTCCTATCCCCTAAGGGAAGCATCTTTTCTAGCTCACAATATATTCTTGTTCTACATTCATTGAATCGCAGGTTGGTCATGCTCTGTGTTCCATCACAAGAACATGTGGGGCTGCTTGGCATCTCAACATATCAATATCTCAACCACGTCCTCGCACTGCGTACGTAAACTCTCACCCCTCATACAAGCAGCACTTCATGGACCCCAGGCCACTGACCCCAGCTCCAATCACTGCTACTCTCTTCTTATCATGTCCCCCTGTATCATCTGGAGGAACAGAAACCAGCATTGTGCCACAAATTCAGGTCAATGAGGATGAAATGCTATGATGTGAATATCCCCTTCAAAGCTCACGTTGAAATTATTTTTTTTTTTTGAGGGGGAGAGACTATTTTGCTAGGGTGCATGTGCTTGCTGGAAAGACAGAGAAAGCGAGAGAGAGAGAGAGAGAGAGAGAGAGAGAGAGAGAGAGAAGAGAAAAAGTGAGAAATCACTCCCAGGGAGATACTATGCCACAGTCCCTTTTCCTCCATTTTCCTCCCGGAATTTTGGACATGCATGAACATACACTGGCATGATTTCAAAGCCATGGGGTCTGAGACTCGAACCACGGTCAGCCATGTGGGAGTCCAGTTCCTTAACCACTACACCACCTGCTGGCCCCATGTGTTGAAATTTAATTGCCATCATGATGGCACTAAGAGATAGGACCTTTAAGAGGTGACTGGGTTGTAAAGACTGTATGATGGATTAATAGCACTATCACAAGAGCAGGTCGGATAGCCTTTGATTCCTGATCAAAGGAAACCCCCTCTTGTTCTCACGCACACTCTCCTCTGCCTTCTACTGTGGGATGACCCTCACCAGATGCCAGCACCGTGCCCTGGGACTTCCAACCTTGAGTCAGGTAAGTCTCCTTCCTTTATAAATTACCTACTCCGTGATATTCTGTTACAGCAGTAGAAAACAGTATAAAATAATGCCCGTTCAATTAAGCCTCTCCATATCAGCAAAGGTGTCTAACAGTTTTCTCCAACTTCATAGACTTTCAGTTGGCGTCTGACTTTCTCAGCCTTTCCCTGACGGGGTCAGTGATGACCCAATCCCGCTTACTTCCTAAGTCATCACCGACAGGGCAGGGAGAGTACTTGCCTGGGTAATATTTTAAGACACTAATATTTTACATCTTCCTCCTTTGCCTCCATTCAAGCAAGTTACTGACGCTGTAAACATTGCCTCAGGGAAGAGAACGCTAGGCAGAGCACACAGCCTGCAGGAGTTCCCGTTCTCCGTTGTTTTTGTTGGACTTTCTGGGCCAGATGGAGGAAAGGGATTAAATGAAGAAACAGAGTATTGAATAAGCAGGTGGCAGGGAAGAGCTTCCTGTAGAATGCATGTGCTCTCCCTTCCTCAGGCCCTGCCTCCCGGCGTCTTGCCTCCCTCTCCCACACACCATTTTTCAATGATGTTCTTCTGTGTTTTGCCTCTGAATTTGTCCACATTACTGCTTTTGGGTTGTCTGAAAAGTCATGATGGATTTTTCTATGCAAAAATATATCATGACTGGGGAACCAGCAGTTAGCGTAATGGCTATGTCGCTGGACTCCCACGTAGTCGACCGCAGTTCACGTCCCGGACCCGGTGGCTTAAAACTCACGCCGGGCGCGTGTGCGTGCGTGCCCAAGATCCCAAGAGGAGAACAGAGGAGAAGGGATTGCGGCGTGACCATCCCCCCTGGGGGGTGATTTCTCGCTTTCTGTCTCTCTGTCTCTCTCTGTCTGTCTGGCGAGCGCACGCACCCTATAGCAAAAATCTCTCAAAAAAAAAAAAATCATGACTTTTCTGATGACCTAGTATTTCTGAAATGTACATAGGAAATTTCCCAAAGCAATCTTATATTTGTTCAATGTTTAGCTGTCTTCCTAACCTTTACTAAACTATTTTTCTCCCCAAAGCAGTCCTTACAAAAAGTCTGTAGAGCAGATATTACTGTAATCCCATTTTCCTGAAGAGAATGGTGGTTCGTTGATGAGCACTTGTTCAAAGTCTGCAAGCAACAGACAGTGCATGCTGGCCAAGGACGTGCGCCGTTTGACTTCCGGTTAGTGCTTGGTCCGGCACTCCCTGGCCTACCCGCCATATTTCAAGATGCCCACCTACTCAGACTTCCTTCTGAGGGATTCCTGTCTGCAGCCTCTACCATCCTGAATAGTCATGCTCTGGACGGGGTATCTCTTCCCAGCTCTGGTCTCAGCTGAATAGAAAGGGCATGAGCCCCCAACCCTTCCAGGGTTAACCAGGATGGGTAGAGATCCAAAGGGTGTTCAGAGAGTTAGAACGCCATGGCGGAGGTTGGCACAGGCTTTATGGGCCATGTGTAAGGCGAAGGGAGACGAAAGCCAGCAGGGAGAGAGCAGAATGATGAACACAGGGAGAAGCAGAAAGGTAATGTCCCCGGCCCTGAGAAGGAAATAGAGCATCCTCAGCTGTTCAAAACTGCCAGATTGAGGCTTCTGGATCTTTGAAATTACCCTACTTTCTTGAACTGGCTAGTCCAGACTGTGCCATAATTTAGGTCTAACCCGAGTCTCAATGAGGTCAGAATACTGAACACCAAGTGGAGTCTCTCCTTCAAAGGGTGTTGACTAAACAACTCAGATGCCACTACCAATGGGCCTTATCCAAGTACTGGGTCCATAGAAAGGTCATTACTTATTTTTGCATTCAAAAAACTTAGAAAAATACATCATGACTTTTCCAACAACCCAATAGGAGCAGGGGTGGCTCATGGCCCAGAGATGATGCACTGCTCCACTCCCACGTGGTGGCCGCTGTCCAAGTCTGTCCAGTCAGCCCTAAGGCACTCCAGGCAGGTATGTGAGTGCCCAGGTCTGGTGGGCTGGGGGGCTGGCGTAGGGGCCGCAGCGTGGCCTGACCCTGTGGAGGGTGCTTATCGCTCTCTTTCTCTCATGGGTGTGCATACTCTCAATCATGAATAAAAAGAAAAAAGAAATAGAAGCATGGAATACATGCAAGAAATAAAATTATTCCTTTTTTTTCTTTTTGGAGAGGTTTTTGCTATAGGGTACATGCGCTTGCCAGAAAGACAGAAAGAGATAGAGAGATAGAAAGCGAGAAATCACCCCCGAGGGCGGATGGCCACGCCACAATCCCTTCGCCTCCATTCTCCTTTTGGGATCTTGGGCACACACGCACACACGCCTAGTGTGAGTTTAAGTCCCTGGGTCCGGGACTCGAAGTGCGGTTGACTACATGGGAGTCCAGCGACATAGCCATTACGCTAACTGTTGGTCCCTAAAATTATTTCTTTTGATGTCCTTTCTTCAATATGTACTTCTTGGGATTTTCTTTAAACTATTACGTAATCCTTCTTTTACTTTAGGAAGAAGTTTATTACATTTTCAATCTGTCATTCAGCCCCATTGCTCACATAAAACTTGACTTCCATATTAAAATATTAATTAGCATGTTAAATTGTGATTTATATGTGCATTTGTCTCTCCACTAGGCTGTGACCTCCAGGACAGAAGGAACTAGTTGCTTGTCTTTGCCTCTCTCGTGACTAAACCACACCTGCGCATGCCATAGGAGCCTGATAAATACATGGAGAATGAGTGAGTGGATGAGTGAGCACACAGTCAGCCCTTTGTACCGTAGGAGCCTGATAAATACATGGAGAATGAGTGAGTGGATGAGTGAGCACACAGTCAGCCCTTTGTACCATAGGAGCCTGATAAATACATGAAAAAGGAATGAGTGGATGAGTGAGCACACAGTCAGCCCTTTGTACCGTAGGAGCCTGATAAATAAATACATGAAGAAGGAATGAGTGTATGAGTGAGCACACAGTCAGCCCTTTGTACCATAGGAGCCTGATAAATACATGAAGAAGAAATGAGTGGATGAGTGAGCACACAGTCAGCCCTTTGTACCATAGAAGCCTGATAAATACATGGAGAACGCGTGAGTGGACGAGCGAGCACACAGTCAGCCCTTTATACCGTAGGAGCCTGATAAATAAATACATGAAGAAGGAATGAGTGGATGAGTGAGCACACAGTCAGCCCTTTGTACCGTAGGAGCCTGATAAATAAATACATGAAGAAGGAATGAGTGGATGAGTGAGCACACAGTCAGCCCTTTGTACCGTAGGAGCCTGATAAATAAATACATGAAGAAGGAATGAGTGGATGAGTGAGCACACAGTCAGCCCTTTGTACCATAGGAGCCTGATAAATACATGGAGAACGCGTGAGTGGACGAGCGAGCACACAGTCAGCCCTTTATACCGTAGGAGCCTGATAAATAAATACATGAAGAAGGAATGAGTGGATGAGTGAGCACACAGTCAGCCCTTTGTACCGTAGGAGCCTGATAAATAAGTACATGAAGAAGGAATGAGTGGATGAGTGAGCACACAGTCAGCCCTTTGTACCATAGGAGCCTGATAAATACATGGAGAACACGTGAGTGGACGACAGAGCACACAGTCAGCGCTTTGTACCGTAGGAGCCATAATAAATACACGGAGAATGCGTGAGTGGACGAGTGAGCACACAGTCAGCCCTTTGCACCGTAGGAGCCATAATAAATACATGGAGAACGCGTGAGTGGACAAGTGAGCACACAGTCAGCCCTTTGCACCGTAGGAGCCTGATAAATACATGGAGAACGCGTGAGTGGACGAGCGAGCACACAGTCAGCCCTTTATACCGTAGGAGCCTGATAAATACATGGAGAACGCGTGAGTGGACGAGCGAGCACACAGTCAGCCCTTTGTACCGTAGGAGCCATATAAATACATGGAGAACGCGTGAGTGGATGAGTGAGCACACAGTCAGCCCTTTGTACCGTAGGAGCCTGGTAAATACATGGAGAACGCGTCAGTGGACAAGTGAGCACACAGTCAGCCCTTTGTACCATAGGAGCCTGATAAATACATGGAGAACACGTGAGTGGACGAGAGAGCACACAGTCAGCGCTTTGTACCGTAGGAGCCATAATAAATACACGGAGAATGCGTGAGTGGACGAGTGAGCACACAGTCAGCCCTTTGCATCGTAGGAGCCATAATAAATACATGGAGAACGCGTGAGTGGACAAGTGAGCACACAGTCAGCCCTTTGCACCGTAGGAGCCTGATAAATACATGGAGAACGCGTGAGTGGACGAGCGAGCACACAGTCAGCCCTTTGTACCGTAGGAGCCATATAAATACATGGAGAACGCGTGAGTGGATGAGTGAGCACACAGTCAGCCCTTTGTACCGTAGGAGCCTGGTAAATACATGGAGAACGCGTCAGTGGACAAGTGAGCACACAGTCAGCCCTTTGTACCGTAGGAGCCATAATAAATACATGGAGAATGCATGAGTGGACGAGTGAGCACACAGTCAGCCCTTTGTACCGTAGGAGCCTGATAAATACATGGAGAATGCGTGAGTGGATGAGTGAGCACACAGTCAGCCCTTTGTACCGTAGGAGCCTGGTAAATACATGGAGAACGCGTCAGTGGACAAGTGAGCACACAGTCAGCCCTTTGTACCGTAGGAGCCATAATAAATACATGGAGAATGCATGAGTGGACGAGTGAGCACACAGTCAGCCCTTTGTACCGTAGGAGCCTGATAAATACATGGAGAATGCGTGAGTGGATGAGTGAGCACACAGTCAGCCCTTTGTACCGTAGGAGCCTGGTAAATACATGGAGAACGCGTCAGTGGACAAGTGAGCACACAGTCAGCCCTTTGTACCGTAGGAGCCATAATAAATACATGGAGAATGCATGAGTGGACGAGTGAGCACACAGTCAGCCCTTTGTACCGTAGGAGCCTGATAAATACATGGAGAATGTGTGAGTGGATGAGTGAGCACACAGTCAGCCCTTTGTACCAGCACTTCTCCATCTCTGGATTCAACCAACTGTAGATAAACAATTTTTGAAAAAACAAACTACAAAAAAATAGCACAACAATAAAAATGATAGTTATATATATTATACTTGTCAGTTAAATATATTACACATCTAATTATATATACACATGTGACAAGTATTTACATATCATGTACATCGTATTACATGTGATAGATAATCTAGAGATGATTGAAAATGTATGGGAGGAATAAGGAAGAAGAAATTTGAAATTATTTGTCGAAGATCACATGGATGGTAGTATCTTTGACTGAGCCAATGTACAGTGTATTCTGGACTGGGAAACCCATTTGGTATGCTGCAATGATGCTGAATGAGTGAAAAATAAATAAATTTAATAAAAAATAATAAAGCGTATGAGAGGGTGTGCATAGGTTATATGCAAATACTATATTGTTTTGTAGCAGGGGCTTGAGCGTCTGCAGCTTTTGGTATCTGAGGGTCTGGTCCTAGAATCCGTCTCCTAAGACACAGAAGGGAGACTGCTCGAACCAAGTACAGCTTTATCTCAGTAAGTGGTACTAATATGTGTCCTTCAAGCTGGAATAACATGACAAGCTCCATTCCTGACCCACAGTCATATTCGCTACCCTCGCCGCAAGGGAGCCGGCAGGACAAATAAATAAGACATCGCAGTATGAGTTCACGCGAGGGGGCAGTCTGAAAAGTTCATGGAAAATGTGTGTTATGGAAATCTACACACAGATTTTCAAATTTTTGCACCCAAAACAGCTCATACTGTAATTCCATTTTTTCATTGACTTTTTGAAGTCCTCTCTTAAATGTCCTAGGTGGAATTCCAAGGCCGAATTACGGACTCGCTGTGGCATGATTTCCACATCCTCTCATGGCAAATGCCACTGCTGTGTGGGCCGTGGCTGTGGAAGCCTACGTGGGCACTGGGACCTGTCTGCCACCTACCTGACACAGGATCCAGATGGCCTGCATTTGAATCATGACTTATACGATGACGTTCCCTTAAGTTCTTTCTGTAAATTTGATAGGCTTTCTAGAAAATGGCTATGGGGATTGTTTTCTTCTTTTTTTAGTTTAATTATATTTATTTATTTATTTTATTTCTTGTTATTTCATACATTCAATCACGATATTTAGATTAAAAGTGACGATTCCAACTTGTGTACATTTCTCCCCAGTCCAGTTGATAATACTATAAAATTATCTTCAACAGATAATACCACTTGTTTTCTTCCTTAAGCATTAATGGGACAAAAAAAATGTGGCTATGGGGATTTCTCTCCTGAGGTCCAGGGGTATTGTGAAGGTGAGCATCTGCCTAGAAAGAAGGCCAATTTGGTATACTGGCCCTCTAGGTCAGCTGGGCAGACATAATTGATATGTTTCCAAGAATTTTGCAAGGCAGTGATAAAACTCACTAAAAAATATAAACCTTCAATGAGATAAATTATATTAAAAACAAAGATAATGGAAACTCAAATCTCATCACTTCCTAATCCTTTTGCTACATCTTACTATTATCCATATTTGTGAGCTTTTTTTTTTTTTTTTTTTTTTTTTTTTTCTGCATGTGCACTCCCTGGAGAGAAACAGAGAGAGGGAAAGTGAGAAATCACCCCTGGGGGGATGGCCATGCCTCATTCCCTTCTCCATTTTTCTCTTGAGATTTAGAGCATGCACACACATGCACCTGGTGTGATTTTCAAGCCACCATGTCCGGGACTCAACTCATGGCTGACCTTGTGGGAATCTAGCACCTTAACCACCCAGCCACCTGCTTGTCCATTGTGAGGTCATTTCTGTGCATTGTGTTTGTATGACGAAACTAGCCCATCACAGTGTGCTACTGTGCAGCTCTTCCCAACCCCACACGCAGTGACGTCATTCAGCAGCCTGATGCTGGAGCCAATGGGAGGGCTCAGCACTCAGCCAACACTGCACATCAGGGCCAGCCCCTGCGCCCAGAGCCTTTTGTTAACGATTTGCGAGCACACCATGGCCGCTGCAGTACTGAAATGAACCCATCAATCTGAGCCATGCTTCACCATGAGAATTAAGCATTCAAATGAGGGCAGTGTTTTAGAATGTGCTTGGAGGATGCAGTGAACGTCTGCTCAACCTTATCAAATGCCTAAGAAAGAAAGAAAGAAAGAAAAAAACATAAAAATCTCTGGAGTGGGAGCTCCCCTTCTTCAGGTTATGAAAGCCACCCTGGGTAGCCCCTGACTGCTGGAGACGCTCATTCTCCCTGAGAAGCACTGCATGGAACTTAAGCTCAGAAGAGATTATGTCTCAACTGCATTTTAATACTCTGGCTGCAAACCTTAATGAAAAAGGCAGGAAAAGTACATTAAAACCTCATACTGATCCATCAGGCTTTTTATGATCCTAGACATTAAAATGGAGTGATAAACTAGAGGCTATTAACTTCCTGTGATAACAGCAGGACAAATAAACAGGAAAATGTAAAAAAGAAAAAAAGTGTAGGTATGATCTTAAGTAAGCAGACTGCAAGGAAGTCACTACTCCTGGGACTGCATCATTTATCAAAGCAATAAAAAGGTTAGTGATTTCAACCAGAGCCTAGTGTTGGACAAAGGTGCAGCCTTATAGATCAGCTACCCCACATCCAATGCAATTGCTAACATCCAGTTCTCTTGAGGTAGTTTGCATGTATGCATTCAAATTAAACCAAGAGAACATTGCTAGAAATTTATGAGATAAGATTTGTTTTCCACCCCAAGTTAGGTCACAGTCCAGTGTTCCAAGTCATAGGTCACTTATTTACCTCTGTCTAGGAGACTATAAAAGGACTTCAACTGTTCATGGGAAAATGGAATTAAAATATGAGTTAATTTGGGTGCAAAAAATATTTAAATTCTTAAATGTTTTTTCTCATTGTATGCGTTTCCCATGAACTCCTTGACAACTCCTTGTATATTGCTAAGGTGGGTGATAATGGAAGAGAGTAAAAGCTTGCTTTAAAAAAGAAATCACATCCCCGTGTCTGGTTACCCTGCCTACTGGACCATCGAAGCCTTTTGGTCAATGCTCATCCCGTGAAATTTCGTTCTGGTGGTTGGATTCACTACACGAATCCTGGGAGAAGCAAACCAGCAGGGAAATGCAGGAAAAGGCCTGTGTGCACGTTCATGTGATTCTTCCAGAGCCCCTTTCATCCTGAAGGACACTTTGAAAGACCTTTCAGTCAGTAAAGGAAAGTTTCTTTGGCCAATCCTCTGGAAGAATCAAGAAGTCTCACTGGGGGTGGCATTGCCGGTTTGAAGAAGACAGTTTGGTTGTCTTCTTCGATGGCCTGCATTGTGCGACTGTCTGCTTTTGCAACTGGGATCCAGAGAAGGTCACAGTCTTTGCCAGGCATCCAATCAGCTGGGAGTGCTCTGATGAGAAGAACGCAGGACTATTTCTATCATGGGGTCAGACATAACAGGAAGATGAGATTAAGCACATGTGTCCCGACAAACAGAACCAGGACAACTGCTCATGAGGAGAAGTCTGCCTTGAGGAGAGGGCTACAGCTCAGACTTGAGCACCCATGGTATCAATATCTCCAAGAATGTAGTGAAGACAATCACCCGCCATGGACAGCCACAGATACTCAGAGAACATTGTTTGGATGTGACCATCAGAGTGACCATTGTAGGAAAGATGAGATGTCCCAACAAAACAATGCCTGTCTAATTCTGTTCACCTGATAATGAATGACAGAGTTAGCCAGGATACTCCACTCTCATCACACTGAAAACAGTTCTCTCCTGAACCAAGAGCTACATGGAGACCTGAACATTTGAGTATGGAAGAACTGGGCAACACAGGTTCACAATGATGTGAGGGTGTACATAGACGACCCAAAGGTCTCCATGGGAAAACTTCTCAAAGTAACAAAATGCAGTAAAGTGCCAGGATACTAAGTCAACATCCAAAAATCCATGGCATTTTTATATATGAACAACAAGCTGACGGAGGTAGAACTGAAGAAAAATAGCCCTTTTATCATAGCAACAAAATGTACCTAGAGATAAACTTAACCAAGGAAGTCAGAGCTTTTTACAAGGAAAACTATGAAAATCTTTAAAAAGATGGAAAAAGACACAAAAAAGTGGAAGGACATCCCATGTTCCTGGATTGGAAAAATTAATATAATCAAAATGGCATTCTACCCAAATTAATCTACATATTTAATGCAATTCCAATCAAATTACCAGAGAGATTCTTCACCAGTCTAGATAAGCAAATCATATAATTTGACTGGAGTCATAAAAGATCCTGTATTGCCAAAGCAATCTTGTGTAAGAAGAGTGAAGTGGGCGGCATCTCACTCTGACCCCAAAATATCTATAAAGCTGGGAACCAGCAGTTAGAGTAATGGCTATGTCGCTGGACTCCCACGTAGTCGACCGCGGTTCGTGTTCCGGACCCGGTGACTTAAAACTCACGCCGGGTGCGTGTGCGTGCGTGCCCAAGATCCCGAGAGGAGAATGGAGGAGAAGGGATTGCGGCGTGACCATCCCCCCTGGGGGGTGATTTCTCGCTTTCTGTCTCTATGTCTCTCTCTGTCTGTCTGGCGAGCGCACGCGCCCTATAGTGAAAAACCTCTCCCCCCCCAAAAAAAAATCTATAAAGCTGTGATAATCAAAACAGTATGGTAGTGGCACAACAGACTGGTGGACCAATGAAATTGAATAGAGACCCCAGAAATAAACACCAAAACATACAGTCAGCTGATTTCTGACAGAAAATCCAGTGGGAAAGGAAAACCTTGCTAGCAAGTGGTGCTGGAAAAACTGGGTATCCGCCTGCAGAAAGATGAAACTGCATTCCCATCTTTCACCATTAACAAAAACCAACTGAAAATGGTGGATTAAAGATCTGAACCTAAGACCTAAAACTATAAAACTACTGGAGGAAAACACTGGGGAAACTGGGAGACAATGGGCTAGCCAAAGACTTCTTGTTTTTTTTTGTTTTTTTTTTTGAGAGGTTTTTTGCTATAGGGCGCGTGCGCTCGCCAGACAGACAGAGAGAGACATAGAGACAGAAAGCAAGAAATCACCCTCCGGGGGGATGGTCACGCCGCAATCCCTTCTCCTCCGTTCTCCTCTCGGGATCTTGGGCACGCACGCACACACGCCCGGCGTGAGTTTTAAGCCACCAGGTCCGGGATGTGAACTGCGGTCAACTACATGGGAGTCCAGCGACATAGCCATTACGCTAACTGCTGGTTCCCAAGACTTCTTAAATAAGACCCCCAAAGCACAGACAATAATCCCAAAATAAACAAGTGAGATTACATCAGGTAAAGAAGTTTCTGCACAGCAAAGGACACAGTAATTAGTGCGAATCAATAACCCTCAGAATGGAGGAGTATTTTTGTAAACTATGCCTCAGATAAGGGATTGATAGCCAGAAAACAGAGGGAACTCAAGAGCCTTACCCGCCCCCATATACATATATAGATAGATAGGTAGATAGATATTAAAAGATAGGAAAATGAGCTGAACAAAAAGCTCTCTAAGGAAGACATATGAACAGCCAAAAAGTTTACTAAAAAATGTTCAACATTCATCATCATAAGGGGATGCAGATCAAAACCACAGTGCAATACCTCCTAAACCTGACTTGCCACGGCCGTTGCCGTGGAAGCCGCGGCGCAGCGCGTCCCTGGGCCAGCGTCACAGTTGGAGGAGAGCAGGTAAGTGCCATTGGACGGGGCATCTGTGTGCTGCTGGGCATTTCTCTGGAAGATACACAGAAGGAACTGGAGCACATGGGTCAAAAGATTTTAAACCTGCGTGTGTTTGAGGATGAGAGCGGGCAGCACCCGTCAGAGTGTGATTGACACAGTACCGGGTTCGTGTGTCAGCCAGTTCACCCTGCAGTGCGTCCTTACCGGGAGCAAGCCCGACTTCCACCCAGCGATGCCCACGGGGCAGGCAGAGGGCTTCCACAACAGCTTCCTGGAGCGGCTGCGCAAGACGTGCAGGCGGAGCTCATCGAAGACGGCAAGGTTGGGGCCTACACGCAAGTGCACATCCAGAACCACGGACCATAGAATTGGACCTCCGACCCAAAGCTGCTCTCAAAGCTTGGAAACCAGCAGCAGAGGAAAGACCAGAGCCAGGGGGCCTTCTGAATCAAGCAAAGAAAGAAACGCTCCCTG